>JACJUY010002666.1:0-23851 GCA_014220935.1 Platorchestia sp. MABIK | reverse complement strand
CTGACAGTTGCCTAATGTTTCCAGAGGATTTTACCGATGAACTTGGAAAAATTGTTTACTTCACAGGGTCAATAGTCCTGTCAGAGATCCTTTCAGAGGCATCGATAAGAACAAACTGTGCCAGTTTACCAAGGATCGACGGGCATATTTGCTGAGCCCTCAAGAGGTTCTCAGGCTTGTATGGCGCTTATTTTCCTCGGATCGTGTTTCTAAAACACTCGTGAAGAGCACAGCTCATGCTTTTTGTTATTCTGGGATATTGATTTTCACTCCGCGAGAGACAAGTGTAGAGGTCCGAGCCATTGTCTCTGCTCTGTATGAAATGAACTGCGCTTGCTTACAGTGAACCACCACAATCGAAGATTTTTTTTCTTCGTCACCGTCCTAATTTTTGAGTGTTACTTTCATCAATCTTACTCAGCTAGACCTTATTAACTCATCAGAGTCTCTTCCTCAATAGTAGCAGAGTCTCTTCCTCAATTCAAAATTTAAACTGTTACTGTACAGAAGTAATATCTCTGAGGAAATCCACAATGTTATTGAAGCAAACTTTTAGCGGACGACTAAGATACCATTTCGTTACATAATAACTAAAAGAAACTAACTATGCAATACCTGAAAGCTTGTTGTGAGTTGAAGTAATGATTATCTTTCTCCGGAACTTTAGCAGCAGTAAAGAAGCAAGCTATTGGATTAGAGAAAATCGTTTCCGATAGCGCCGAAGGTGAGCGTCACCACGGCTGAGGTAATATCTTTGTCATTCAGAAGTGTTTCGTGCATTTAATTAGTTCGAAGTCTGTTTTGTGGCATGACGCGTTTACATGATCTGCTATAATTTACATTGGAATCCGCACAAAATGTAGTAGTTCAACTCCAATCTAAGTCAGTCTCAATATACCGAGGCAGCTGAATTCATGTTCATTGAAGTACAACTAGCAGCAAAGTTTAGTCAGATAATTTTAACTGAATCTTATAGCTTGTGAACTTGTGTACATGGTCATAGTGTGAACTTCCGACGTCGTTTTTTGCTCAGGTGCGGTTAGGACGACGCTTACTTTGTGAAGCAATCTGTGGTCAACTCCAGGCGAGCGTTTCTTGGCTGCGAGTTGGCGTCTAGCAAACTCCTGGCATCAGCGACTGCTCGACATGACGTCAGGCAACTTCCCCAGTTTGCTCTGACGTCAGGTGTTAGCTGCCAATAATTAATTCACTTGTCTGAGACCGGCCAGAAATTTTATGTGCCAATGAATATCAATTCAGGGCGAAAAACACAATCGTTTGGAAGGAGGATGATCTCGTCTTTATTGCCTTATAAAAAGTTATGATCAATGGCCGGTGCCTTAGAAAATCTGGGAGAAATTGAGTAGAAAACTTTTGCCTGTAATGTACAACTTGATTTATAGGAAAAGTTTGTATTCACGTTTATGAGTTCACGCTTTCTGTAACTTAATTCTGCTCGTTTTGCTCAATCGATGGTGTAATGAACTGTAGCAGAATATTAACAAAGTAATACAAGAGTTATTTCCTCGAAACCTTCATGCAGTTTAAAAAATAGTAAAGCATCTGATAATTTAGTTCCTGAAGCGCTGCAGTAGTCAGCCTTCTTTCTGTTCACATTGTCCACTGTAGAAACCAATTCTACATGTGTTTCCTATGAACGTTGATAATTATTTAATTTTCATTAAAAATATTAGACTAAGCTGGATAAAACTAAAAAACTACTTGAGACATTTCCTAAGCTTACGTTTCGCGCCATTCACTTCAATAAATTAGACATTGTTTTTTTTACAGGTGACATTATTATAGGTCCCATTGGAAGAGGTTCGGTTTTGTATTGATCAGTGAGGGCCCGAGCTAAGGCTAGGTAGGCTTTCTTTTTTTTTTAAATAACATAGGTTTTTGTTTTGTCACGGACCAATTTTTTTTTCGGTACACTGCTGTCCTGTTTTTCAGCACCTACTACTTTCTTCTTCAACTTTGATCTTTGTTCATGAACTTCTTTCTCATCTTACTGTTTCTATGCCCTTTCTGCATAGATTCCACGTTCCCTTAAATCCATACTAAATGGTGCCTTCTTCCTTCCTCTCTTTGGATCTCATTTGTTGAGGATAGGGAGACTTTGACTAACTAAAAATTTAATCTAATCTTTGTATTGATCACCTAGTTGCATGATTCATCATCTGTAGAATTATAGAATTGATATTTGGTGTTCATATTCTCTCTACCTTGGAAAGCAATAATTGCATATTGTCAACTACCACATCGTACATGAACTGTAATTTTACATTAAAATTAATGCAATTAAAATTAATCCAATTAAACAACTTTATCGTAAAATGTGTTTCTGGAATATCTCGCGTGGAATTCTGATGCAGTGAAGGCAAAAATTGAGGATATTAAATCTGGCCAACTAATACCCGTGTTTCTGAATAAAGTGCAGTAGAAAAAAATGTTTATCGGGAATGTAAATAAGCCGTAAATATTTCGCCAATTTTACACCTTCCTTTGTAGATTTGAAGCATGATTTTGCCGAAAAATTCATTAGTTCATTTAAAAAAAATTACGTGGTTAGTTTGTGCGAAATTGAATGTCCAAGAGAGACCACCGTGAAGGTTGAGTGTCTCACAAAGGACTAATTTTGTTTTGCGATAATTACATTCCAAGTTGAAGAAGAAGAATTTCCACGAAGAAATTACTTCTTGAAAAACCATTGCAAACTTAGTAACGTAAAATTGGCGCTGAAATGCGACTCACAAAACAAAGGATACTTAAATTGAGTTAGTATGAGGTTAACATAAGGTTATGGCGATTTCATTATCTCAATATTGACGAGATCTTTTCTCCCTTTAACACATTACTCTTGAAGCTGCTGAAAGAGCTGACCAGACGAACCGAGAATGATAACGACTTTCGCAAGCTTTAGTTCATCTAAGAATTTAAGGTTGAAGAAGCGATAATGTTGCAGTAAAAGTTTTCTTTTAAGATGCGAATGTTGGCGGTAAGAGGATCTGTTTGATCACATATTCTGGTTTTGTTGCTAACCTTCAAATGTTAACACATGAGAATTGGTTGAAGGAATCTACTTGCCAAGAAGATTATATCAAAGAGAGATGAAAACAAAGAAAATGCGACTACTATGATATTTTTGATGATAGGGGCATTTAAAGGACTTTAAGATTCTGTTATTGAAGTATATAGTTTCAAGAGGTTTAGGCGAATTAAGTAAGCTAATACAACTATAATTAATTGACCTAAGAAAGATCAATCTCCTTCACAGCTATTAAGGTTTTATATTGATGAAAGCTTTGCGTTGTGGTAACGAGTATATATCAATGATCGTTGCCTGAATTCTTCACTTTGATACATAGACTCCTAATGTAGATGAAGAAAATCACCTTCGTGCCAGTTAAAATTTATAGCATAAAGCTAATTACATTCCGGCTAAGTAACATTACCAAAAGAAAAAAAATCACATCGACATTCCAAATAAAGAAATGTAAGAATGGTAAGTCCTCATTTCACCATATTTGCTCAAATCACAATAACTGTTCTCGTTTCCTTTGTTAAAGTTGCTTGCTTGCAAGAAGATGCATTCTCGCGTTACGGTTTTAGAAAGCATAAATTTCTGACGAATCTATATCTTTTCAGGTTAAAGTAATGAAGACCGAAAAAAGGATAGGTATACGTCACTTCATCGCAAAATAGAGCACAATTTTCTTCTTAAGCCCTTTTGTGGGGATCAGTATTGACTTCATTGTCAATAGTTCAAGTCATTCAAGTTCTGGACAGCACTTTCTATGACATAAATTGTTACTTTTAACAGGCATTGGTGGCGGTAGGCCAATCTTTACTGAACTTCATAGTTTCATTCTTTGAAGTGGAATTATCCCAAATGAAATCATATCGATGACTTCCTTTTGATATCAATATTAATACAATAATTGAGACCAGTTAGCCTGAAGTAGCTGCCAGCATCGTCTAAATGATTTGGCGTTTGAAAGACGCACTAAAGCGACAGCCGAATTCCTTCTGTTGTTCTGGTGCATACGCGGCTTTTCTTCCATGACTGAGAGCATAACTTAACGCCTTTAGCCGCAAAACTTAGCAAAAATTATTTCATTGTTGAAAGCACAGTGTTTTTTATTATTCTAATTGTAATGATTATTGATGCTGTTTTGGGATGTTTCCTCACGTTTTGTTTATGGATTTTGATTCTCTATCGCCTTTGAAGGGCGTAACTTTCATACATGCAACATTTATTTCTATTAATTGCTGCTTTAGAATTATTGTTACATGCATTTGAAATGTCTTGTTGGTCGACGATTTCATACATCTTTATTTTATCACCTCGCTAGTATCTATCCTCCAATGTTTCAACTCATCATAAAATATCTGCCCGTATATTTTACACGTTTCACCTAGAAATGAAATAGTTGCTTCCTTTCGTTTATTTCGCAGAAATTTTGACATTTGTTGTGTCCATAAATTCAAGCTTCCCACCTAAATCTGGCGCTCTCTCTTCGCAGGTACGTGGCTCGGTGAGGCGCCTGCACTCCGGCTTTTGTTGAGGTAAATTGGATTTCTTCTTGTTACTCACACAGAAATAAAACATGACGCTTCTGAGGGAATTGCGTTCCTCTTTCGAACCCAGGGCTGAGAAACTGAGGTAAGTGAGCGCTGCTGGCCCGCGCGGTGGCTCGCAAGTGTGGCTGAGGACTGATGATACCTTGCTCTAGTTGTATAGCTGCGGTACAAGTTTTGTTATGTGGCCGGAGTTCACTCAAGTATCAGTTGTTGCACTCGCAATATACGATGTGTGACTTAAAAGTTACCGTACAAGTTTAAGCAGCGCTCAAACAGTGCGTGGGAGGGTTGCGTAAATAGCTGTATCAGGAAGTCGTGCTGCGAAGTTTAAATTGAACCCAAGTATTTACTTTACCTCTGTGTTATTATTTTCAATCGGTGTCCACGCACTCTAAGACTCAGCACATAATAAACCCGGCGTAAACTTTGATGTATTGCTATATTGAGCTCAATGAATTTGCAATGGAAATCGTTTGAGGTTTGAGGGTTAAAATACAACTTATCGCGTGGAATGCAGCGTTGCTGCAGACGTTGCAGCAAATATGTCTCGTCTATTTTCATCCGGTAGCCCAGAAGTTACATGCCTCGAATTATGCATCAAAATAAATAAAAAAAATGACATGACCGTTAATTCCTGTACACACAACCTTGACATGCAACTTTGCCATCATGCTCGTACTCAATCTGATCACTCAGAGCCTGTCTCACGTTTGCATTTTTGATTGGTTGGCTTCCTAGAAACAAAGCAGAAATCCTTCTTATACAGCGATGCACAGTTTAAAGTTGGTGTATTAATCTATCAAATTCATAAAAAAAGATTTGAGCACGTTTATTAATTATTCTCGCATTTTTCGTTCAGTTAAATTGATTCTCTTTCGCTTAATAACAGTGAAAATAGAGCTAAATAATCGTTGCTTTTCATTATGAGGTTACCAATGACATCATTCAATACGTTGGGCGTCCATTCGGACGTACCTGGGCGTGAGTGGAGCTCGTTTTAATGAGCAACAGATCAACAAAACAGGTGCCAGTTTTTGTCTCAAGGGAAACAGAAAATAGTTTTTCGAGTTCATTATTTATTATTACAGATATTTTTGAGTACATCATTTCCGTAAAGGCAACGAGTCCAAGTAAATAATATCCTGAAAAGAAACTTGAGTGCTTATTATTACAGAAAACCTATTACACGGAGTTTCCAGTGGATGGATTCAATTGCAACAATGTCATTGCAATCGTCTTCAGAGACACAATATCTGAGACACGTTGTTTGTCTCGCTAGAACGGAGGAGGAACACTTCAAGTTATGTATTGCAAGATGAGGGATGCAAACACAGTCGCGTGTATCGGCGAATGTTGCGAGTGAATTCATGACTGCAGCTGAGTGCAACGTTTGGAGCTCAAGGGAAAGCGATGGTTAATCAATCTCAGTCTCTTTGAAGGACTTGAAGTGAGCTTTTCTGAACCATGGCGAGACGAAGAGAGCAATAAATTTGGTGTCGAGAAGGCTTTTTGCTGCCTCTGCACCGGGAGCTGCGCACCGATCCTCCGAGTGATCGGGTACGACGCGCACCATCTCCCGCCATTTGATTGATGAGCCTCTGCTCACAAGGACCGGCCTTCCAAGTTCCATCGATGTTTTGAGCGATGCTTAACGGGCGAGTGACTCAAACGCACTACGTCATGTTGTTTGAACCACTTATTATTGTAACTTTAACGGATGATGTAATTTTTCAGAGGAAATGAAGATTTTTTTAGAGAGGAACTGAGTTCAATGGTATCTAAAACAAGAAAGGAAGGACCCAGAACAATCGAATATAAAACCGAAATGAGGTCGGAGGGTCTGCTGTCGAACTAATCGCTGCAGTCATCAAAATATTATTGTTCTTCGAAAATCCCAAGAAAACATTAGACCTTCATGTAATACGTTTTAAAAAATGTTTTTAATCAGCGCAGGAATCCATCTCATAATTTTTAGCAAATGATTATGATTTGCAATGATTTAGAAGACTAGGTTGAATGACACTGTGATTCTGTGCATATCATGAATCATTACCAATATATAGTAGCTACGAAGTGTGTCCCCAAAATGGTGAATCCATTGTTCTGTAAAGACTGTTATCGTGGTTGAACATTTTCTCTTCGGTAGGAAACGTTCATCACGTATCATAATTATGTCAGATATTTTAATAGATTTATAACATCTCATCAAGAGTGTAGATTTCAAAAGACCAGCGTGCTTTCATTGTGACAACATGTCTACGCACAAGAGGTTAAAAAACATGTCCGAGATGAGTTTGACAGGAATTTTCCTTGGAGAGCACATCCAAGAAAGCATACCATTCTGAAAACTGTTTGTAAGAATATGAATCAATTGTGTTACACGTTGAGAAAAAGCACTAGGGGGAAAAATTACAAAATATGAAAAGAAACCATTCCAGGAGTTAATAAAACAGCGGCTTAGCTTATCCCCGCAGGAAAATGATCCGAGAATGTCCCGTACATCATTTCACAAGACATGTAAAATTTTTTTAGCATGTAGGTACCGAAAGGAGTTACAAAAATCTTATTAAAGCTGATTTGTAACGCTACCTGAGATTTGCGTAACAGTTTCTCAGAAAGCCAGAACGTTTCTCGAACTAAATTACTGTTGAAAATGAGGCTACTCTATGTGTAGATCACTAAATTAAAAACAATTTTATAGACAATGGCATCCGAAAAAGCATCCTCCATAAAATCATTTTTTCGATATGAACCAAAAAATCAGGTTTTGATAGGTACGATAGGTATTCCTGCAAAATGATCTGTTTTGATATGTGTATGCGGAAATAGAACGTTACTGGTCCGATACTTATAAAGGGAAGGATATATGGGTTACAAGATCTCGAAGTTTTAAATCAAGAATTCATCCCACAATTATTAGCTATGTAAATGAAAACAGATTAAATCGTGCCTGGGGGATTAGGAGCTCACAGATCACTTGTGGAAAAGGAAAGTTTGTCAGAAATTATTTAATATCGATTAACTGCTGTCGAGTATAATATCGAGTGCCTTTCTCGAAGTTCTGACATAACACTGTGCAATTATTATTTATGAGGACATTTGCAAACACAACGCTTGCTTAACATCTCCAGTCACTTTAATTGACTTGCGTTGGCACATCGCACAGCAAGTGAACATCTTGAAAGATCATTCCGATCTCATTAAAAAAGTAATGAGAAGCATGAGAAGAAGAGTAGAGGTTTGCACTTACAGCAAAGGAGGCGAAGTCGAAGGCAGTTATTAGGAAAGAAAACTGTAGGGAGTTACTGACATGGTTTTTGTTTCAAATGCACACTTTATTGAAGGATGAATCCAGAGTTAAGACACCTTGCTTGCATTCATATCAGTGTGAAAATTGTTCCATTTTCTTGTGTGAACAGATTTTTAACTACCGTCACACATGATTGCTAAATTCAAATCGTTGAACTTATTTGAATGAATCGCCACCACTCACTTGCAGTCAGGTAAATAAAAGTCTTTACGAAACAAAAATGTTTAAATACATTTGAATTAAATTTATTTCAATTTGGGTATGCCTTAGAAATCGCAAAACCGCTCTGAAGGAGAAAAAATTCTATCTAATTAGGTCGCCATCACACGGCGACCAAATGGCAACGTTTCGTCATAATCATTTACAGTCAGCAGTACCACTCGGTCTGTCCAGGGCCACGAAACAGTCAGATTTCAGCCTTAGCTTGGGACCAGTTTAATCGGTGGACAGACCGCACAGTACCGCTGACTGTAGACGATTATTACGAAACGTTATAATTTGGTCTCCGTGGGACGGCGGCCTAATAAATGTACCCTAGGTACGAATAAAATATTCGATGATTAAACTAGTCTTTACCGAGAAAATGGGTTTACCTTTTTGGGACACGTGCAATGTTTCGAGTTCAAGATACTCGTGAGTATGAAATATATTAAAGCACTTTCTTAAGTGATGCAGTAGCGCCATTTGATGATGTAATCATTATTAATCATTTTTTATGCGTCGGAATCCTTTATGCTAGCTTTGATCTCGATAACTAATGGATATCTTCGACTGGACGAAAGTTTATCATTGCATTCAGACTATTGACGAATCTGTGGAGACAAAAAGCTCTTGCGACAAAGCCCCGCTGGTGACCAGAAAGTTTGTTGTCGGTGTTCTGATTGCGGAGGGAGGAGGTCTACTCCTCAGGAGAAACTAATACTGAACTCTCGAGCTCCGAGACCAACGTATCATTAAAAAGTCGGATCCTGTGGGGACAAGGTCATAAAGAACACCACACGTTTGTGCACGTTGTTGTCGTTGTTGTCGTTGTTGGAATAGTTTGTGCAGGATTAGTCTTGCCAATTTGTGCCAAAATCGGAATATCACTGCGCTTACGGGGAAACTTCAACAAGTTGAATGACATGAAGATGTGACGGCTTAATTATTGCATCAGAAACAAATGAGGAACGGAATTGGGATTTTAAATGCTTGCCTTCTACAAAAAAAAAATTATTTGGGTGTAAGTTACTCTTCATATACGGGCTTCATTAAGTGAGGCCTTTTGAATTAAGAATTCGATGCACAAAGTGCTAAATCTCTTTATAGTTTTCCCATCTTAATGGACTACCTGAGTTCTTTTCAGAAGTCTATATCAAATACTAGGATGAACGTTACCCTAATCTATCTCGGCTGTGTCTGCGTTAGAACTGTCGAGCTAATGTTCCGTATGAGCTAGTTTGCATGAACTTCTCCTTTGTTTGCATTAATTTGTGTTGTTAGTAATCTATCAGCTACTATTTAGAGCTCTTTTAAACGCATGTAGTCAATGAACTGCTGCTAACTGCCTTCAGTATTGCCTGCTCAGCATTACTTGAACAATTCCTGACCGTCGCAGAGCTCCATCGCTCCTGCTACGCTGTAGGTATATACAGTTCCACTAGTAACAGTACAGAACCATACCGCGAAAACAGTTCAATCCACTAAGGGTTCCGCCTGTGTTGTAGGTTTGCTCGCTGTAAAAATTCTTTTGTTTCAGGACTAGAGAACACGACTGAGAGTTAACAAGATCATTCCTGACGCTGCCAGTGCCTGTCCGTTGCGAAGATTTTTCTTCCTCAGATTACACGCGCACGTTTTGGAGAGAAATATGAAGGAATTTTCTACTTGTATTGTGAAGAAAACATTCATTCCTTCGTCGAAAATATGATATTCGGCTGATTTTCGAGCGTTTCGAGTACTGTTTTCGTTTCCAATTGCAGAAGCGGTTTTCTTCCTGTAAGACATTGCTGAATTAGTGCCGAAAAAGCAAGTTTTTTCTAAAATGAAAAATCTAGAAAGTCGCTTAAGGATTTTTAATTTAAATTTTAGCATTACATTTATTGCCTGAAAGTTCTCTGCCATAGTTATTCTTTGTCAAATATTTTTCTTCTATTGATATATGCAATGTCTTCGAAAAGATTTCAACTTATTCATTTTTGGAACCAGTGTTTTTCTACGATGAACAGTAGAAATGTTTCGTGATCTTATCCGTCAAACTTAAACTTTTAATAAGATGATGAGAAATTTCTCAGTACTGCTTTACTTTTCAGACGAATGCAAAAAAGTATGAAGTTACTGCGTGCTGCGCAGGCTTCTTACAATAAAAAGTTGCTCAAAACCTTGTGTTGTGCAAGTGTCGAAATTTTGAGTACATCTCACTAATTGAATATTGAATGACCTGATCCTTTTTTAAAGAGACCACTCTATTTTACTCGTTAAAAGTTATTTTTTAACATAAATAGTTTTAGTAGTGTTTTACAAAAAGTGTGATTTTTTAACATTTGACTAGCGTGCGGTTGACATCATTAGTCTTAATAGGCTTCATTTCTGGACATGCAATTTACAGCAGACGAGGAAATTTTTATCAGAGCTTTTAAAAAGCGCGAGCAGAACTCAGGTGACAAACTAGACCAGGCTAGTTGCTGAAGCTCTTAAAAAGAACTTAAAGCCAGACCACTGTTACAAAAACTGACGCTAAATTTGAAACACATGTAACTTTACTAAGTGAAGCGATATGAGCTCCGGAAAACATTTCACGCGAAGAATACTACATGTTACGAATTTTTTGACGATTTTAGTTTCACTGAATGCTTTGATTATGAACATGCATTGTTCTGTGATATTTTTTATGGGTTAAAATAAAGCTTCTCCCTGGTAAATTTTTAATGGACGCATCTCACAATGAGCATTTTTTTGCCTAAGAGCGAAATTAAAGTTACAAATAATTGACTTGTGTGGCTAAAATGAGACATTGTTTGAAATGAAATTAAAATCAAGTCTCGATTGTTGATATTTATTAAATAATACACTTTAGAAAATCGTGGTCCCCTCATGTCGTGAGCTTTCATGACCCGTACCTTGTCCATCCCTCGAGGCGAGAGAGGCGAGCAGCATGTAGGACGAGCGTGCGGGTGGCCATTCCCCCAAGTGTGAAGTGCAGGGGGGGAGGAAGTTGGGTCACTTGAGGCTAGCTGTAAATTCGATTAAACTCATTAGTTTCATGCTCCCTACCCGCAATAGAGGCATTCGAAAGGGTGCGGCATTATTTAGTATGGAGTTGAGGGGACCTTGAATCTATGTCCAGGGTGGTTGCTATAAATGCACACCTTTTAAAATTGCCATACCCTTTTTCACAGACAGGATATGGATGTAAAACGGGTATTATTGGAGAAATGAAAAGCTAATTTTTCACTTTTATTTTCAATTCCGTGTCGAATGCGTGACTTCATCTTGCATTAGAGTTCTCAGTCTTTCAACATTTTCTGCTGTGCGTTCAGAAACTTTTCCTCCAGATCTTCTTTTAGTAATGTTTCTCACAATAAACTGCTATTGCCACTTTTGGAAGTTCCCCTGAACGGTTTTTTTATTCAGTTTGAATCGGTATTCCTAGAAGAATTTCCTCTGAATCACGACGATGGATCCAAATTTCGTCATTTCTTCGATGATGAACTTGCGTCGCTGAAGAGTCAGTTGTGCCATGTTTGCTGATTACAATAATCCTCTCTCCTGCACCCTTGATGTTTATGCTTATTTGGAGGGTCTACCAGATACGTAAGAAAACATTGAATTTTGTCTTTTCGGATGTTCTATGTTATAGTCTCTAATTTCATATATTTAGAAAGCTATGGAATTTTAAAAGGCATAGATTTTTGGCAACCACCCTGTATAAGGTGTATTCGCTCACAAAATCATCTGCCTAATTAATTTACAGGCTGATTTTTTTAAATAGTCCATTCAAACACTTTAAATGAAATATTTCGTTAAGACTATTTGAAAGTATAACTTTCACTCTGAACACAAAATTGGTTCTCATTTAGAATTCAAAAATTAGTTATGGCGAGAAACTAATGTCAATTGTCCAATTTAACTTGAAATGATTCAGTTGCGTGAGGCACCCATGCGGGCATCAAACGGGCGTGTATGTAGTGCATCTCTCGTCTAAATTAAACGCGCAAACATCAGAAGCAACAACCCCTCCTGGTTTCGCAGTTTTGTGTCGACCGTCGCTTGAAATGCCAGGCTCTCTCTCTCTCTTTGGACGTTGGCTCTCAACATATAAAGCGCCCACTAGCAAGATCGTAGTTTTATGTGTTTTTGAAGGGATTTATTTATTTTTCTAGACTGAAGTGACTGCGTCATATGAGCGGGGAAGCGTGAGGTATTTCGAAAATAAAATGCTTTTTTTTGTAAGTTTCAATTTTCATATATTGATCATTTTTCTGCAACGATATAGAAACAGTTCTACGGCCCATGTAAAACTATTTGAAGATTTTGAACATTTTCTTAAGGAATATTTTCATAAATATCAATATAATCGCTAATACATTATTTGACGCATGAATGACGCCACTAAGAAGCGTGTTGCATTGTCCTACGAGACGCTAAGCACAGATACAGACCATAACATTTTAAAAAAGAAGAAAACTTATCTTCTTGTTCATTTTGTATATTTTGGCAGTTGTCAGTGAGTATTTATCTTTTTTTCTTGCGTTTTCGTTATACAATAACATTTTACAAATGTCATTCCTAAACTTCAGGAGCTCAATAGTAGGAAAATTATATTTGAATACTGGTTTTCCATGCCGTAGATTTTTGATTGCAGATTCATCATTCTAGGAGTTACAAAACTGCTAAGTCTGAGCCAGTTGAACTACAGAATTTCGTCACTACAACATTTCGACACACTTTGTTAATATTTATTCCTATAACGCCCAAGAGGGTTGCTACCTCAATGATATATTGCGTAACTTTTATTCATTTTTTCCATGTGCAAAATGCTTTATGTAATGTAAATGCGAATGAAACTTGAAGATTTCTAATAGATATAAGGCGAGAAACTGAAATATTGGCGATCTGTTGTTTAACTTATTAGCATTGTGTCGAAGGTTAATTATACCCTTCAAAAGTACCTACTACACTTATATTTCAGGATGTGCTTAATTTCCACATTTCTGTCCTCAGTTTTCTTTGCTGTTTGACGGTGTTGAGAGGGAAATTTCAGTCTGTTCAATGTAGGCGAGTTTGTCGAACAACGCATCGTATACCCTTTTGTACCTCTAAGGGGGCGGGGTGTCACGCTGATTTTCTAAATGCAGCCTTTCCTACGCAAGCTGATGTCTGTACAGCGAGGTCTGACGTATCGCCGTTTCCGCATCTGCTTCATTATGTGGGTGTGTGTGTTCGTTTGTGAATGAAAGGAATGTTCACGTCTTCATGTTTCATGTTTATGAGCGATAACGCCGACAGCTTGACGCTGTTTGGGTGTAGGGCTGTGTGTTTTTGGGTGCATGTGTGTAGGCAGAGGTGTGTGTTTCTGCATGTGTGCACGCCGGGCTGTACATGTGTACCTCTGCGTGTGTACGCAGCACCCAGTGTGAACAGCCGACAAGAAAATTTTCAAGGAAGTTGACATTTGCGAGTTGGCTGCAAATACTAAAGGTTCTAGCCAAACAGAGGGGCTTTCTGGAGGCCTACCTCCAAAACGAAAGGAATTTACTGTTGGAATGCTCTACTTTTTGCAACGACAGAACTGTTATTCATTGACCAAACCTTTCATTCAAAATTTGTTCGCTTCATTTCTCTGGAGACTAAGTTAAAACATCAAATCGTTTTCTTCTCAACCAGCAAGCATCCTCAAAAAAAAACATTTGGGGAAAAAACTTGGGAAAAGTTGTAAAGCTCTTCAAATACAGCGTGCGGCAGTTAATCCTGCATGTCCGAGAAGGCTGTGAAAAAAAAAGGATGGATTTTTGAAATTGTTATTGCTTCTATCTGATTGTGCATTACAAAGTAATTAAAATAAATAGACACAATTTATCATTTTTAAAAATAACATCGGTAAGAAGTCAAAATGATGATAATTTATTGTTAGTACAGCTTGTGTGTTCGTTTCTTTTTAGATTTTTGACCCCTCTGGGGGATACAACTATTGTATCTATGGGAATTAGCGCTCCCAAGGGGACTATGTGAGGGCCCGAGCTAAGGGTTAGGTAGGCTTCCTTTTTGTTGAAATAACATAGGTTTTTGCTCTGTTACGGACCATCTTTTTTCGGTTCACTACTGTCCTGTTTTCCAACACCTACTACTTTCTTCTTGAACTTTGATCTTGTTTCATAAACTTCTTTCTCATCTTACTGTTTCTATGCCCTTTCTGCGTAGATTCCACGTTCCCTAAACTCCATACTACATGGTGCCTTCCTCCTTCTTCTCTTTGGATCGCCTTTGTAGCGGATAGGGAGGCTTAAACTAGCTAATAATCTAATAATCTTTAGATTTTTGATGGATGAGGAAAAAACGCACTAAAAAATTGTTTCTCTGTTGTTTACAGTATATGTGACTCTCAGCTGTGATTAAAGTTTAGACAAACTAATGACGATGAAGCAGAACTGTTTTTTCAGTACGGACAGCTTGAAGTGGACAATACTTGAGGATTCGTTACACAATGACACAAATGATTTAACCTTGTGCATTAAACAACTTTATGTATTCCTCCCTGATCCGTTCATTTCAAATAGGTTCCTCAGAAAGTTATTTTCATACTTCAGAACAAAGATGTAATTACAGCAGCAATTCCCCGGAGCAGAAAAAAAGCAAAAGAAAGCTTCAAGTTTGTTTTCGGTATTTTGTCCTCCTTTATTCCCATATTAGTCCCTGCCGCTAGCCCCCCACGCCAGGCGCTTTCGTGTCATGACCAACCATTAGTCAGGGCGAGGGAGGCAGGGGTGAGGTGCCAGTCTTGGACCAGGGGGAGTGGTCCAACATGGAGGAAGCAGAGCTCTCTTGCTCGGGAGGCTGAGTTTTGTTGGCTTGTCTGTAAACAAGCGAGGATCTACCTTGCAAACAACTCGCTCAGCTCAAAATTACTTCAACAGCGACAGCCTCTCGTCTGCAGCTGGGATACGTTGGGTGTACAACGAACTTCCTACGGCGACTGAGTCTATTTATCCGCTGTCAAGCTCTTCTGAATTTACAGAATGGATCTATAGTACATCTAAAACTTAGTAAATGCGTTGAGAATTAAAAGCATGTCAATATTATCTATGACTATTTGGAATGAGAGAGGCGATTTGACAATGAAAGAAAATATTTTAGCCACAAATTTCCTCTGAAGGTGTATATACAATCTGCCGTCATTTTGAGTCGTAGAAGCTTAATTTCTTTTCAATTTTACTTCTAACTCAGAGGGAAACCTATGTTCTACCTCTCTGCAAGTCTTTTCATTAATTTTGAGCTCCTGCTTACGTGATTCATTTGTTCAATATTATTGTCGTGCACCAATAATGTATACAATACAGTCAAAAATATTTCCTACTTTTTATAAATCTTTCAATTTTCATCCTGCTTACGTACTCATTGTGGATGAACAAACGTACACAGCAGCACACGCTTAGGTTTCTGCATTTGATTATTCCTCACCTCTTTTGAGGTAAGTAAAAAGGCAGATGTGTTCTCTACTAATTATGCAACGAATCAAAAGGAAGTTCCAACATGAGTAAAATTATTCGTTAATCTGACGAACAGTACCGTTTGCACAGGTATTTTTGCCTATCTGACGCTGCACTTATTTTAGAATTCTAAGCGTTGGCGACCTTGTTTCTTGAACTGCAAGTCGTATGCTGTGAAAAATCTCTGCATAAACCTGATTGGTTTACGGACATCAATCTCGACATACACTTCATTTGTTACGCAATAGTGCGTTGTTTGAATATATTTCGTCACGCAGGGATCGATTTAAAGTTTCTAAATTATTTCAATACCACTTGTTTATGTTCTATGCGTGTGTAGGCATTATTTTATTCCTTGTTAAATGCTTTCTGTGTTTCAGAACTGCTTACGTCACTCACTGCACTGGCTTATGCTCTCTTTTACTTTGATGATTTTGCGGGCATAGTTAATATCCTCATGCGCTTCTGAGGAACTGCGTGCCGAAGCTTCAGTTTCCCCATCCATTTCACAAGAGCGTTAGACGTCCATAGTTTTACTCTAAATCTTTTAATAATTGCACTTCCAAATTTGATCATTGTCGTGATCCTCTTCCCTGTCAGCATTTCGTTGTGAATTACGTGGATCGTCCGCTGAGATGTTCAATTTAGATTGCAATTTAATTCCTTCGTCGTGATATGTGGAGTATATCACTTTCATTTATTTTAATAATAAGGCGTGACTTATGTCCTCGCCATGATTTTGATTTAATGGTAGCATTTGCTACGCTGCCACCAGCCCGATATTTGGGCAATTTAATATTGATAATATCAAATGAATGATTGATTTATTTTAGGTAACGCTTTTCCATGCCTTTTATGTCTTTTCTCAACTTTCCAGAACACAGGTATTGATACACTTGTAATCAAGATGTAAATTTAATTTTAAGAATCAATTAAATGCGCATTACAATCCTAATGAATAATTGTTCCTGTTACATAATGGTAATAATACAAGATATCGCTTGCCACATCGAAATAGACCGACATTGACCTACGACCTGAGGACATTGGGTTTAATTAACAATGCGAAGCTAATTATGACATGAGAACTCATCTTATAGAGAGAGATGTGAAGTCCCTCGGATGTCGAGATGGGGAATGCTAGGGGTGCCATTCTGGGATGACAGCCAGGTACGTTCGGTGTAGCGGTAGACGCCTGACTGTTGATATTCTCAGTCAACAAAGCTGGCTTACGTTGATAAAAGTATTCCACATGTTGAAATCACTTCACGACGATAGCTCCCTGATATTATGTTTGCAATACCAGCGCCAGCCCCCGCAGGGTGCGGCTAAAGAGATTGGAACGACACACCTCTTGCTTATGTGGTGACGCAAGCCTCACTGCCTGGCGTTCTCTCGGGCTGCTGCCACGCGAAGTCAACCGCAAGCTGGAACTTCGATCAAACGTCGATCTATAAATATGAAAATCATCCAAACGTATATGGAAATATGCCTAATTGAATCAATAATCTGTATATGAGTTCCCATGACGAAATACTTACTAAAATATAAGAAATATTACTATAAATAGAAGAATTACATATTAAGGATAACTCGAATGGAAGTAAGCTGCAACCTCGGGCATTCGATGTAGAAACGACGCCGTAGCGCGTTCGATAGCTGAATCGTGGAGGCTTTGTTCAGATGTCGGGCTTCTAGAAGATTCTTGGTAGAGTTTGCGTGATTTTCATCTGTAGATAACTCGCGATGGAATATCTCTTCATATATGATGATCGACGCAGTTCTTCTTGGAGATTCGAAGTGAATACGAGGGCCAGTCGCAACATTCAATGTAATCCATAGCACAAAAAAAATCTGGACGCTGGATATGATGAAATCATATCATACAGTTGATTTTTGTAGCTCTAGCCTACGATTCACGCTAGACGGAGATATAATGAATCATAATTGCCAATGAAAAAGATAGTGTTCCTAGTTTAGTATTATCATAGATTCACATGCTTTCCCTAAAATTTTATCACCCATTTGTTGGTCGAAGGATTTTGGGCGTACCCTGCGTGTACACTTAATCATGTCCGTCGACCAGTTGAGTGTTTTAGGACGTCTTCTTCTGTGGAAAAAAATTCAACTTATGCTATAAATTGTACGCATTGAAGTACAAAACTATTACACATGCAGGCGTATGAAATGAAGTACAATGATTTACAACCCAGTTTAACGAAGTCAGTCATGTCTGCATGGGTGTTCGTGGTTGTATGTTAAGTGGTACAGGAACTACGAGTACAGATTTTTGTCATCATCATTGAAACTTGAGTATCAGTTGAGAAATTTGACAAATTTAGGAATATAGAGCGTTGAGGAAGACTAGTTTCTGCTTTTTTCTAGTTTCCGTCAGAAGCGGAAACTTGTGGCGAGGCAACGTCAGCCAGCGAAACTTGGCAGCAGCGGATTCGCACCTTTATCGTACGGATGAGTTATGTTGAGATATTGGGCAGTGCGATGTTCTGGAGCTGACAATTGCATGGTGAAATACATAACGCTATGTCTCATTTGTTGACAAAATGACACGACTCTTGCCCCTCGAAACTTGCTTCAGTAAAAATAAACAAGAAAACTCCTTCATTAGAATATTTTGTTCAAAAAATCTTTGCGTGTTCTTGTTTCTCTTGCATGAATTCAAAGTTGTATTTGAGTTGTCACTAGGAGTGTTTACAAGAAGTTGGATTCCCTTCATCTTCAAATACACCTCAAGTGAAGAAAGAATTCCCTACTACAGATAAAACTTTTGATTCAGACTGTTTCTCTGAATGAAAGTTCGAGCTCTACCCATTTTCTGTTTAGAAAAGCTGTGAATTCGCTTCTGCGAGAAAAACTTCGGAGCCGCGTTGTTTTTCGGTTGAGCAACGTGCGCAACTGCGCGTGAGCCCGGCGGCCGAGCGGGTGACGCTGCTGGGAGCTGCTGCGGGTGACGCCAACGCGCCGCCAAAGCCGATTCACCGCCGTCGTTTCGGCCACCGCTGCAGATTTGTGAGAGGCCAACGGGGCTTGAACTGATGGCCACAACACCGCTAAACAGTTTTGTGAGCGCTCGTGAGCCATCACTCAATTTTGTTGCTGTGGCTTGCTTTACGAACGAAGCATTGCGAGTCAGAATAATTGTAATCTAAATATTTTGAAAAACACCCATTATTCATGAAATGTTTGTTGAGAACATCGCTTACTGCGATACTGTTCGCAGGCAGAATATTTACAGCAAGAAAAAATTGATGGCTTACGTTTAATGTTATTGACTGAATGATTGCGTCAACAGCATGCCAACGTAACTGTGAGTAAACGTATGCGTCACAGAAACTAACTATTGTATGGGTCACTGCAGCTAGACGCACGCGTCTCTGCAACTAAATTCATGGGTCATTGCAACTAAATGCATGCATCATTTTAACTAAATGCATGCATCATTTTAACTAAATGCATGCGTCTCTGCAACTAAATCCATAAGTTGCCACAGCTGAACGCTCACGGTGCAACGGTACCATGCGGCCATGTTGCATGCGCCACAGTCTCCCCGTACGTGCGCTATAATTACGGAACTAAACAGCTGATGGTTTTACCCACGTTTCAAGGCATCGGAAACTTCACGACATAAAATGGGAAGAGTAGTGCATTGCACGGTGCTAGGGCTATGGAACTTTACCTTGCTTTCCGTGTAGACATATGTATTAGGGCATTTTGGTTATTTTCAAGACTGTTTTTTGACCTTTTTACTGGAGCGCCTATCTCCTCTTCACAACTTTTCGCTCTCCTTCTCCCAAGACCACGTAGAGCTTATCCTATTTTGCTCTCAATCAAGAAGCGACTCCAATCAAACCCAGTGTTTAATAAAATGTGAGACATAGAAAATTTCCTCCCATTCAATTTTTTTATACTTGTTATATTGGGAAAAATTAACAGCAGACTCAATGATACGACAGTTTAGTATAGGCTCAACTGAAAGATCTTTTCCGAAGGGAAATTTTCCAATGAAGTTTTAATACAATTTTCCATCAACAGGCATGAGTTATTTCAAATTTTAATTTTAGATTTTCTGGCAAGCGTGACAAGTTTTCTCACTTAACATTCCACTGAATATGGTAAAGTTTTTTCCCTATATGTTTTGTTTTTATTTTCACCCCTAATCCTTTTCCTCACCGTAAATAGTTTCATAACGAAAGTACTTTGTTCAGCATTCTACGAATCCCTTTACAGCGTCCTTTCAGGGCGATAATCTGGTATCAAGGTTTTAAAGGTAAAACTTTCCAGACATAACTTTTTTTTGGACGAAACAACCGGCAAATTACAGTTTACTCTAATGTATATTCATTTTTTTTGTTCCGTGGCACCCTAAAAGTGGTCGAAGACGTAAACTTTAGTCGGGTGATGACTTCAGCATTTCTGCTTGGGCGCGCTAGCCGACTTTTGCACCCTAGCTGCTTATCTCTCTCAGAGTTCTAACTCATTTTCTGGCTATATGGAAAATGCTCGCATAACAAAATGAGTGCACATGTATAGGCTCAAATATTTCTTGAAAGAATTTAACTACTGCAGCTAAAGAGCCGAATTTTTTATAAGGAATAGGTTAACCTTCTTGTTCTGACGCCTGCTGAACGCAGGGTTAATTGTAAAATTCTATTTTGTCGAACGCTACCATGACCTAAAAAATTTCGGTTTTTCTTTCTTCTGCGTGTCGGGGTGACATTTTTGCAGCTCGTACGCGACTGTTTGACTGCAGTCTGGAGATGTGTAGAAGGTCTTGCGCCTTTAGAGCGCTCTGCATAAAGTTGCGTCGTTGTAATGAAAGTCTAGCCTTTGTATGAAATTTGAGATGATCATTTTGTACTCGCAAGAAGGGGTAGGTACCAATTTTGTAATTACTCTGTAATTATGATACTTAGGTGGCAATGTTAGCTAATATTTTATATATACGTATTTTGAGGATTTTCACTTCTGAATAAACTTTCATTCCAAGGCATTGGTATGGACAGGCTTCTCGAGACTGGCGTCGGGGCTTGCGGTTTGGCTGTGCAGGCCTCAAGCTTGAACAGCCGCAATTTGTTGCAAGCGTTAATTGTCATGAGAGCCAGAACTGATATCAAAAAAATTGTTAACGTATCTGAGGAATTAAGTTTTAATATAACCAAGAAGTAAAGTACCTTTCCTTCCCAGTCTAACTTTTTCACCGGAGCATGTATGTTTTTCACCGCCCATGCGATTTAATTACTTGGGCGGTGAAAAACATGCATGCAAGCGGCGAAAAAAATAGACTGGATTTTATCCCCTCTCAGGGAGATTCAACTATTGTATCTACGGGAATTAAAACTCTCAGAGGGAATATGGCAGGTCCCGAGCTGAGAGCTAGGTAGGCCATCTTTTTGTTGAAATTAATTTTGTTTTGTTTTGTTAAAGACCATCTTTTTCCGGTTCACTGCTGTCCTGTTTTTCAGCATCTACTAATTTCTTCTTCAACATTTTTCCCTTTGTATGAACTTCTTTCTCAACTTACTGTTTCTATGCACCCTTGTGCATAGGTTCCACGTTCCCTTTAAGTCTATATTAAATGGTGCCTTTCCCGTTCCTCTCTTTTAAACGTCTTTTTTTTGCGATTAGGGAGGCTCAACCTTCTAACGCCAGCATTTTTCGACTCACATTCCCGTCATCACAATCACCATCATCAAACTGGCACCGGCATCATGTAGTCACCATCACAACGAGGAAGTGATTGCCACGACAATGAACTTTGGAAAACTCCTTAGGGCACAAATTTCACAAGGAATAAAATATATTAGAGGTGTTCATGAAAGTGAATTTCGAAATTCACTTTGACGGTAAAGGGTTAAATTAACGTAAATTCAATCAAATTTTTTTCCTTTAATCTTGTATTTTTCAAGCATCTATTCCTGTAAGTGTTCCTTTCTTTCAATATTATTTCAATATTTTTCGAGTTTTCATTTTTCATATTGGTTTTCATTGAATTCGTTTACCTGATGTTTGTGATTTGAGTGCATCATGAGTGTCATGTTTAATTTTTATCTATTCAAGTTTTTGAAGGTCTGCGGTCACAAAAATTGTTAAGCACTTGAATAAATGTCATTCGGTAACAAAATACATATATGAGCTGCAGCAAAAATGTTTTCAAATTTATTTTTAAGTTGGAACAGGCTTGTTGCGCAAAAATGAGAGTGAAAGACGTAAAAAACCCCTTCGTAAAATTTGAGTGTGTTAAATGTCGGCAAACTTCGCAGTGTCTGTAGAGCTGCACAAAATGCATTGGTCGTCATGAATATAAATCAATGCCAGGCGGAAAATCGAAATAATGGCAAGCTTAAATTTGGAATGTACTTATTTTTTCAGTTTCATTACTGTGAGCTTGCCACGACTAAGGCATCAAAGCAGTTATTGGTCTAATTTTCGTTTTTTCTAAATTGACGCTTATAGCTATTTTCTTTTAACATTTTGGTGGCAGACTGCAATAGAAGGTGCTGAAATAAAAATAAAGCTTGGCAACTATGCAAGGGCTCAATCCATGTCGTCGTTATATGGCGTCTCAGTTTCTAATGGGTGATTTTTTGTCCAGTTACAAAAGTTTTGTGTGCAGCTAATTATGTTTGCATAAATAAACATGTGAAATTGTCAAAAATGCCCAAAAATTAGTTCTGAACTGCTGGATTTCTGACGTTGAACATATGCTGGCATTGAGTCTTCTTAGTTTTCAGGCGTCCGCTTCCACCCTCAAGTGACATAAAACTGCACCGGCAGTAAATATTCTAGCTCCCTTAAATCAGCTTTGGGATCAGTGATGACGTGATGAACTGTGATGACTACTATTCGATAGACAGAGCGGAGAGAATAATTTCTTTTTGTTTCATTTGTGTCGCGTTGTGGTGTGAGGACGCTTCTTGTTTCGCTAAGATAATGCTCACGCGAATAACTCATTCAAAAATTTGAAAATACTTTAGCTTTTAGATCTTTGCAAGCTCTCTGTATGTAATTTCATGTATATTAAATTCACTAATCAGGGCGACTTAGACCTTAAACAATTATTAACTTCAGAAACTGGAGATCATCATTATATAACCCCATATATAAGAAACTTCATACTTCAATATTGTTCAAAAGTTCAGTCCCAACACATTATCCTCTTAACTGGAACCTAAACTTTGAATTCGATCCCTGTTGAGATGCGTGAAAAAAAGTTTTTACAAAGCTTTCAAGACAAACTTTGAACCTATATTTTTATCAGAATATTACCCCCATGGGGTAATCAAGTCTAATCTGTTTTACTGTATGATTCATTTTCAGTTTACCACTATTAATGACATAGATCTTTAAGTCTTTTCTAGAATTTTCTGTTTTCATCTAGCCCATATTAATTATTGTTGTAAAATTAAGCATCGAATCTTGAGCGAAGTAATTCATTGATTAGTCTAGTGTGCAACTAGCTAAAGAGAATTAAGTTAAACATAATTGTACATTATAACATAGCGTTGATGATAAAATGCCCTAGAAGTTGCTGAACTTATTTGGACTCAGAAATAGCTTTACTCAAATGTATCCATTGTAATATACTTAAGAAACAATCTACTGATGTGTCGCTTGAGGTAAATAATTTTATTAAAGTTGTTTATACTTAGAGAACAATGCAGACAGAATGATTTGGATTTAAGCGACAGCGGAGACTTAATGGTTTCGATTTGAATGAAATCTAAAGCAAGATGATTCCGATTCAAGTGACAGCGATGACAGCATGATGCGAAATTATTGTCAGACCATCTCAAGGGATCATATTATACAAAAATTTTACGTTGTTAGAGAAATAATAAAAAGTATGGAAACAAATTTTTATGCTTGTAGAACTGATGCTATAAATGTTGAAATTTTTCAGAGTATGAGCTATGAGCGTCTGTACGCATCTATGACACGTAAAATCTAATCGTTCATGGCCATCAAACTAGATCTACTTTTCACTGCAAATTGCTATTCAGTGAAAATCATCAATTATGCTGAAAAAACAGCTAGCATATTTTACATCTCCATTTTCTAATTTCAACGGACTTGAACGAGACCCATTTATAGAGCCTTTTCAGAGTACGAATTTGCTTTAGATGAAGTGACACAGTGCGCGGCCGTACTGACACCAGGTACCTGAGACACTTCCACTGCACATCAAAAAGAAAGAAAGAAAGAAAAACAGTTTATTTCCAATAGAGATGGGACAAAATTACCATCATTGGTTTTT
>JACJUY010002665.1:108032-128552 GCA_014220935.1 Platorchestia sp. MABIK | reverse complement strand
AAGAAGCAAGGGTTGAGTGCTTTTTATGAGGGAGTATCACACTTTTTTGTTCGATTTTTGGATTTTGGTTAGATGAAATTTACTCTTGGATCCTCATGGTTTGAGTGGGCACTCTTTTTGGTTAGAGACGCATAATCATTAACCAATTGGGCACTTTGTTTTCGGAGCAAAGACAAAGAACGTCCTCACTGCACGGAGTCAAGTAACACGCAGGGCGGACAATAAATTTTTTACCTCAGTTTATACAAAACAAAGTTTTACCGGCTTAGGTCTCAGCTTTTTTAGTTACTGTTCCAAATCTTTTAAAACAAACAGTCTATTCACTCTAATCAACAGAGCTTATAGGATTTGTTATACCTATAATAACCTTCACCGTGAATATGAGTTCCTCAAATCTTACTTTTCTTCCAACGGTTTCCCTGTTGTTGCCTTTTATAGATCTATTAATACTTTTCTTTCAAATGTGTATAGCCCTCGAGAGTCTGAACCAATTTCGTCAACTATATATTGTGTTCTCCCATATTTTGGCCATCAGTCCGAAAAGTTAAAACATGAACTATCTAATGTCCTTGGCAAATTAATTCCTACGACTCGCTTTCGCATTATTTCATTAAACAAATTCACAATTGGATCTTTTTTTCGCTTCAAAGATGGCCTTCCCAAGGGCTTGCGGTCTTCTCTCATTTATGAATTTAGTTGTGCGCATTGCGCATCGCGGTATGTGGGATCAACCCACCGAGCACTATTTATGAGAGTCGCTGAGCATGCCGGAAGGAGTTATCGCACGGGACGCCCGTTAGGGACACCTTCCCATTCCAACATAAGGCAGCACTGTATGGGCCCATGTGAACAAATTATCAGTAACGAGCGATTTAAAATTTTAGATTATGCTTCGAATTCTTGTGAACTGCGCATGCTAGAGTCTCTGTACATACACAAATTGAAACCGGCCCTCAATGATATGCAGAGTGCTTACCCCTTAAAAATTATAGGTTCTTAGTGAACAAGATTCAATGCATACATATTTTTATATTTTTTGTTTTCTCTTTTTTTCTTTCTTCTCTTCCTCTCACCCCCCCCCTCCCCCCCCTCTGTCTCTCTTTTAAATAGATTGTATTTTTTTTTGNATTTACGATTCTGGTTAGTGAATTTTTGATAATTAGATTTAATCAGTTTTTATGTCATGTCATTTTTATTCAGACTCTTGTTTGAATGCATGAAGGATGAGCATTTATATGATTTTGTCGTGTTTTTATTCAATGCATGTATATTTTGTACTTGCAGATATGGCTGATGATGAGCTGAGGCTTGAAACGTTTCATTAAAATGATTTTAAAGGTCTTCTTTGCTATAACCTTCGTAAATTGAAGAAAGATGGTCCGTAACAAAACAAAAATCTGTTCTATTTCCACACAAGGAAGACCTACCTTACCTTTAGCTCGGGACCTCACATATTCCCATTGGAGCGTTAATTGCCATATATACAACAGTTGCATCCCCCTGAGGGGTTTTGGTCAGTAAGAATGCAAGACTCACTTCGAGGTGTGAGCCGCAATCGCTCTGCTCACGTGGTGGTAAATTCCTTCTTATATCATTTCATGATTCCAATAAATATTTTGAAAATACTCTTCACCAAAAAAATTAATGAGACATTATATAATACATTGTGTCATAAGTTTGCTTAAACTAGCCATTTCTTATCACAACGAAAGTGGTTCATGAGAACAAGGAGGAAGGAAATGTTTAAGATGGAATATATGCCCAATACAGGGCGCGTAGAAACAGTGAAATGGAAAAAATTGATGGAATGAGAGAGGAGTTGAAGAAAGTAGTAGCTGTTTAAAAATGACAGCAGCGTATCGAAAAATCATGGTCGTAAGAAAATAAAAATTCATTCTATTACAACAAAAGGAAGGCCTTCCTAACCTTTAGTTCAGAATCTCACGTCTTCCCCCTGCGAGCACTAATTACCATTACCCAACAGTTACACCTATCGATGAGAATAAAAAGGTAAAAATTAAGAGATTATTTTAGCTCTGCGCTCCAATGACGCATTGTGAGAAGGGAACAAAAACTTTCACACGATTTAATGTCACAGTGAAGAAATGATCTCATAGCAGTGAAAAGTAGCAGTGAAGAGATGATCTCATAGCAGTAAAGAGATGATCTCATAGCGGTAAAGACATGATCTCATAGCAGTAAAGAGATGTTCTCATAGCAGTGAAGAGATGATCTCATAGCAGTGAAGAGATGATCTCACAGCAGTTAAGAGATGATCTCACAGCAGTGAAGAGATGATCTCACAGCAGTAAAGAGATGATCTCACAGCAGTGAAGAGATGATCTCATAGCAGTGAAGAGATGATCTCGCAGCAGTAAAGAGATGATCTCATAGCAGTGAAGAGATGATCTCACAGCAGTAAAGAGATGGTCTCACAGCAGTAAAGAGATGGTCTCACAGCAGTAAAGAGATGGTCTCACAGCAGTAAAGAGATGATCTCACAGCAGAAAAGAGACAAATAAAGTGGTGAAAAATGATCTCACAGCAGTAAAGAGATGATCTCACAGCAGTAAAGAGATGGTCTCACAGCAGAAAAGAGATGGTCTCACAGCAGTAAAGAGATGATCTCATAGCAGAAAAGAGACAAATAAAGAGGTAAAAAATGATCTCACAGCAGTAAAGAGATGATCTCACAGCAGAAAAGAGACAAATAAAGTGGTGAAAAATGATCTCACAGCAGTAAAGAGATGATCTCACAGCAGAAAAGAGACAAATAAAGTGGTGAAAAATGATCTCACAGCAGTAAAGAGATGATCTCACAGCAGAAAAGAGATAAATAAAGAGGTAAAAAATGATCTCATAGCTGTAAAGAGATGATCTGACTTAAACGAGTAGCTGTAGTAGCGCGTCTCGTAAACTAAAATGCCCACACAACGTAAAAACACTGCGAGAGTTTCTTGTATGCCTCGTTTTGTATCATGAACAACATGACTTGAAGAGATCACCCAGCTAACACGTACATGCAGTGCGTGTATACTTGACAAATACTTTGTACCTACATGTATTTATCAAAGACGTCATCAGCTTGTTATGTAAATTTGTGCAGTAGTAAAATTCACTCTGTATGGGAACAGTTACGTGTATCCGTCTGCAGCAACATTACACAGCTACATCTGTTGTCCTGCTTTATGGGAATCATGTAATCGTGTGGCAAAAACGGCGAGCTGGTGGCACCACACTGCCTTGAGCGCGTTTTCACAAGAGAAATGACACTGCAAAGATAAACATTCATCGTCACGCAACGTGGTCATACAGCGATAGTGCACCGCGTGCAGCATCGACATTGAGTGGCAACATGAACGGGAATTTAAGTTTATTTTTTTCGAAATTAACTTTTGGTAGAGGACGCAAACACAAGAGTGCCTTGAAAATTGCATGCTAAATGACGTGTGTATATACAGAATAACCATAAATTGTGCGTTAATGCAGTGAGATTCTTATTCCCCTACCCTTTAATGCTCACATAAATTATTAATATAGTATTTACGTTAAAATAAAATGAAGATCATTTTAGATGATTTTGTTATGAATTAGTTAAAAAGTCTTCGCATGAATCGAATGTTGAAAGCATGTGTTTATTTTAATGGCTTATGTCTTTCACCTCTATTGATTGATGATGATGATGAAAGTCTCTTAAAAATTGCCTCGTGTTTTTGCATTTTAGCCCGTTCCTCTTTACAAATCACTGTGTACAATTTGTCTGCGTTAATTCGTCCTCACAAGAGAATATTTTAATTGAACGTTGGGCCCAAATCTGGCATAAGGTTCCCATGTGGCGATGAACTCCGTAGATTATCGCACCACAGGACGGTGACTCTGATCTTCAGAGTCAATCGCAAGTATGTGGCGGGTGTTTCACAGAGTTCATTATGTCAATGTCTTGTTGAAACGTCCATCAATTTTTACGTCTAATCTTCAAAGCGGAAACGAACTAACTCTTTTCTCACCTTTAACAGTAAGAATATTTTCTTCATGCTACCGTTATTCACAATAGCCGGTACTAAACTAGCATCAGATTATCACCCACAGCAGAATAGAGATGGAACAGCCACTCAGCAGTGAAATTAAGACAAACATCGGCATCTAAGGAAGCTTTTTTTCCAATTCAAACCTGATACATGTCACCTTGTACATTGGTTTTTCAAATGCCTTATGACTAAAACCAGGACACCATGACACTTTATCCCGGTCAATACCGGTACCCATTTCAGACACCTGGGTAGAGTGAGGTATTGTGCTTCGAATTTTTCCCCTATACCCAAATGAGGAAGTCGCCAACCAGCGCCGGGATTTGAACCCTCGATGCCTTCACGGAAGGGCAGGTCCTTAAACCACACGGCTATGACGAGTTCAAAAAATGCAGTAGAGCCCAAATTCATCAACAAATAAAACACATGAGCATCCTTATTTAGTGTGCCACGTTGAGCCTTCAAGTGGCACGATACTTTTGTAGAATATCTAATTCATCATCTGTTACATTACGTGAAAATTTTTGGTAACCTTACGGGAGACCTCCAAGCGACGAAAAGTTGCGATAAAAACTGAAGGACAAAATTTGAAAAATCGATATCAAAATAACTAGAAAAGACTAATGCTTGAAATTTTAAAAAATTGACGTTCATGTTATACTAATAGTTATGGTAAAATTCGAACTTTATTCAAGAGATGTGAAAACAGCTATGCACAGATAAGCTTTATTTACGGATCTATATAAATCAAAACTAAGGAACACAAAACAGGGTTTTCCAAGAAGTCGCACATCATCCATGTCTTTATGAAAATACATATGTATATCAATTTTATCGATCATTGAACTCTTGTATACCATTGATCAATGACCAATTGAACTCTTTCTTACACAGTTAGTTTCTCACCCAATTCAGATCTAATCTGAAACATAAAAAAAGAAATACTAATCATTGCATGGTGCGTGACTTCTGGGACACCCTGTACATGTTCTTCATTACAACTTACCGTAACGTTTAAAAACTTAAAACAAGCTGGTAATTCAAGAGTAACTAATAACATTCTGTATAGGGAAAATGCTTTATCCTCGATGACAGCGGCAGTTCTTTATAGCAAGATTGAATTGGCATTTGATAATCACCAACACTGATTTTGGCCCATTCCTCTTCAAGTTTCACCAGCAAATCTTCTACGTTAACTGAATTGAAGTCCATTGCATTTTGCACGAGAATCGCAGGTTCTCTGTGGGATTAAGGTCAGGGTTCTGGGTTGGCTAATCCATGCACGCACATCCCTTGTGTTGGAGGTAGTTCTATACACTTTGTGGCATGGCTCATTGTCCTGCATGAAACTGGTACCGTCGATGCCTGAATTGCTTATTCTTTGCGCCACGCGATCTTCTAACAAGGTTATACACATGAACATGATATTGACAAGACCATGAAGACGAACGTGAGGCGCTGTGCCTTGAAAATGGCACTGTTAACGCCAGAACTGTTTATTGCTGGCCCCACATGATCTTCTGTTAAGTTTATATGAAGACAAACGACAGCCGTTGTGCATTGGGTGGAAAATAATCCAATTCCATCACACTTCCACCCATAAACTTAACTGTGATTTTGATACTCATCACTCAAAATTTTCTATGTATGAGCATTCTTGCGTAGTTTTACGTGAATTACCATACAAATTGAACTTATTTCATTACTGTCGAACACTTACAACCGTTTTTCTAAAGACCAATAATTCACAAGTTTATCGGGACGCTTTAATCTTACAGCCTCGTTCTTCATAGAAATCTTTCGTTCCTGATACGGGCATTGCAAATTACTGTAAATAATAATTACAATTATTATAATTTATTATTTATCATTAGATTTTTGCAAACGGACAAATATATTGCAACTATTTTGGACCATCAAAGCTGGAGACATTGATGTCTGTATCACATATTCGCAGCGATATTTGAGCAACAGTGACGAAACGGTCCTGTAATGTGCAGCGATTTATGACTGTCTTTCCCAGCTCCGATTTTTTGGGGTTTTCTTATTTTTTCGAACCTTAAACATAGCCAAAAATCTTGGCATACTTTCACAACTTTTCGAACTACACTTTCATGAGCGACTAACTTCCAACCACAATCTCTCAAACTCCAGCTCTCTTATGCTGTGAATATGCTTAACAGACTAAACAACTGTCATCTTGGGAGATTTGACAATTTTTCCACGCTTAGCTATGATGAAATGAGAAGAAGTGCTTACAGATACTTCTAACAATCTTTCTATTTTTTCAGAATCACCAAAGAATTTGTATTTTTTGACCATTAGATTTTCTCCAGTGTGTCTCTTTTCAACGTTAAAAACACGAATAAAACTCATCAGGGCATGACTTTTTTCAAATATTTCTAAGTTAAACGTTACAATATTGATGTTTAGAACAAACTTAATTTTTACAATTTCAAGTTAAAGTAATCTTCAGTAATTTAGTTATCCAACTTTTAATCTTTGTGCCATAGTTTTGATACAACCCTCATAATGCCACCTCCTCCAAAGCTACACGCAAGTTGTGGTATCCTCAGGACCAGCAGACATAACTTACTAAGCTAATGTCAAACTATTTTGTTCTATCTCGTCTGCCTGTCTAGACTACAATGTTCCAGACTCTCCAGGTTACTCCTGAAGCTCAAATGTAAAGTTCATCCTCGTATCTTACATCAGTTCCACAGCCGAGGGGCTTGAGTTCCGAATCTTCAACTTTCTACAGTGAGGTTCAATTCTGATAGCTTAATGATCAAAGTTCTTACCGTGGAAAATCATCTCGAATCTTCTCACTTCGGCTCTTTCATTAGTGAAAATCTGCTTCAATCTCACCTCCAACTGACGCTCCTAATAATTTAGCAAGAACCTATTCGAAAAATATTTCAGGAGCACCAGAACTTTGAACCTGTGAATGGTTCCTCCCTCCATTTAATTTAGAACAGCGCGGGTAAAAGTATTCCGCCACTTGGATATTTTTCGGTAATTAGCTCTTCATTATAGATCTTTTTTACGAACGATCGCAAAGTTTTTTACTCCGCGTCATGAGAACAATTTGTCGGCAGACACAATTAACTTCACCTGCCACTACCGTATGAAAATATTGCGGGTGCTTCAAGAACCCTTCTTTTACGGTCACGGATAACTGTACAACTTCGAAAGCTTTAGAAACTTCAAATTTATTTTTTTACTTTCACACAAGCGCATTTTTCAACCTATTATTTTATTCAAGTAATATCTAATTCAAATTTGAAATCACTTTTTTAGTTTTTCCTTCGCAGGAAGCAATAGCCGTGCATTGACACACATATACAATGCAAAATTCACTAAGTTTAATAGTTGATCGATTTACTTAAACTTAATTTCATAGGTTATCAAGTGCAAATTTGGCCACTTCAAAGTTACTGTACTTTGGAAATTAAATCACAACACTCGTCAATAAATTTGGAGTTACCTGTTAATTCAAACAACTAAAAATTCTATTGAATCTCACCACAACCCCAATGGGCCGTCGCTTCACCGTTCGATGAAGCAAAAGCCTGAGTGGATGATAAATAACATTTATTCATTTTCAACCTTCAACTTCATGTTGTGACTGCATTTTAGCCTTAATACGATAGTGCACTTGTTATTAATATAAATCTATAATTGCAGGAAATTTCGCGTCATTTCACCCATCATTTTGTACTTCCATGCGTTGCATTCGTATAAGAATATTCGAGTGCAACTTGAATCGTAGATATTTTTTTAACTACGGTTTCTTTATTTTTTGAATAACCATCTAGGTAGATTAGAGCAAGTAACGAAGCTTCCTGAAGATAGTTGCCAGTAAACATCACATGAACTACCGCGTTACCTTTTGCTTGCGCACAACCAGAAATACAAAGAATTACAGCGAACACAAGATGGGAGCAGGCACTTGTAATCAGTCCAGCGTGCTGGTATAGCATGTCATTGCTTGCCTGAACGGTGTTCAGACACGCGTTCTTGTCACTCCAGTGCCAGCGTTGCACCGATAAATGCGTCGTTGCGCCAGTCACGATGCAGCGATAAATACACCAGATAGAGCAAGAATGCCGCAACAAATATATCATATCGAGTAAGAATAGAGCGCTAAAGATATCGTACCTGACATAATCTGTCTCTGACGGCAGCACCGAAGAGCGTCATTCTGGTCATCTCGACGTTGTCCTCCAGCCGTCTAATGGCTCCGTACATGGTCTGTGTCACGTCCCAGTCGTCCTGAGAGACCAAATACCCTTCATATGATTAAACAAGAACGTATTTAAACACAACACTACTGTAATTAGCAACGAAATCCCTGAACTCAATGAATAACAGCTGTCGTCTATTGGAAATAAACTGTTTTTCTTTTTTTTCTTTTTTCGTGGATTGTGTAGAAAATCTTTACAACCGAAAGCTACCTTAGAATGTAGAATACCAAAGCTAACCGACTCCTGCATTTTGAAAATACTTGAATAGTCGCAGTGACGCAGGTACAAGTGGAACAGCCTTCTCCACGATTTATTCGTCCTCTCAAGGTGTTCCCCAAAGTAGATGTAATAATTCAATAAATCAGTAAAGTGAGCAGAAGAAAAAACAAAATATTCGAAGACTCTGCTTCCAAGACTAGGCACAACAACACATCCGTAGTTGTCGTTGTGGTTGGCTAGGGCGATGCCAGAATTTTCCCGTTGGTCAATCAATTCTTCAATTTGGGTCCCGCAAAATATTCCTACCGATACCAGACAACGGGAGATTGGCCCATCCCAATCTCCCCGAACAGTAAAGGAACCATCGATTTTATCCGATACCGATTTTGTCGAAATTGATCAATACCGATCTAAAGTATACGATTGCTTGTGATAATTTACGTTAACCTCGTGAAGTGGAGTATTTTATGACCGCGTACTTGACAGCATTCGCCAAAATATTTGTTTGCTCGCGACGGAAATCACGCCAAGTGTCAGGAAATGAGAGAACGTTTCCGCCTGAACGTCTCTACGACTCACGGCAGAATAACACCCTGCCAAATAAGAAGGGATATTTCTTCGCTAGAGTTTTCCCGCAGCGAGGTAAATCATTTGTTTTTGATTCAGTCCTTTGAGTTGCTGAGAAGCAAATACGTTATGATGCTATAAAGGTCGAGCAAGAGGAAATGGCTAAATATTTAGGGATTTGCATTCAATAAGTAAAGTCCATCAAATAAATACACTTGTGTAGAGAAATAAATGACAAATCAATTAATGAGTGAGAGCAATGATGCGGCTAGCTTTTCAGTAATACAGAAACAAAATTTTTACACGGTTGAAACATACTACAGTTTTTACGCACGATGGCTTACACGAATGCATTACCATTTGTAAATTACGCTGGTGAAAATATTAACAGACTTTCATGTAATTTCACTCAGCGAAAATAACGATACCAGATTTTTTTAAGTTATTAATATTTACTTTTTGGACATCGTGTGTAGTTAAGCGATGGCTTTCCAAATTTAGGAAAATATCTTTAAGCAATAGAGTTATCTGTGAAGGCTGTAGCTCATTTACACGGTGAGCACCTCCCAAGGATTGGGCGCGTTCGTCATTGGTGAGAATGTAAAGTACAAAAACTAATGTTGTCATGCACACGAGAACTAAATAAATCTATTAAGCCCCTTCAAAACGAAACCTGAAGCATAAAAATAGGAAAATTTCAAATGGAATCAATACCTGCGTAGAATGATGAAATCAGTACAAACTGTACGCTTGCATTTCAATTTAGAGCAGTAATAAAAACAGATTAGATTGAGGATTACAAGAACCAAGACAATAATTTAAGTCTAGTTGTGCTACTTGGATCAATGATCCGTTTTTAATTGTACTCTAATTTTTCCATGTTTAAGTTATAACAGAAACAAGTACTGATGATGTAACATGGAACTCTAAAACCTAGAAGCAAAACCTCGATGTGAAATCAGTTATCAAACCTAGATGTATACGGCATGTGCATGCACACACGCAAAAAAACCCGGATGCTAAATCTGTTACAAGTCTAGATATACGGCATGTCCAACTACATTGTCCAGATGTAGAAATTAAACATATATAATTTTTTTAACTTGATTACGCAACGAAGGGAATACATATTCTAAACCATTTCTTCAATTATCTGTTTTCGACTTTTGACATGGGTATTATGATACCCATATGTGTATATCAGCGAAGGATCCTTACGTTAAGATATTTTAAAAACTAATGATGCTCTTTGCATCATCTTTATTAGAAATAAACTGTCTTTCTTCCATTTTCTTGCGTAGAACCATGGACGCATAACTCAAATCTACGACCACGCTGCCTGCCATGGACGCAAAACTAAGGTGCAAATAGCCCTCAAAATATGCTCACGCCAAACCTCACATCCTAAACTCGCGACCCTCTGAGCAGACGAAAATGCAAAGACACACTCACTTGTCTCGTTCTAAAGACGCCCTGGGGCTCGACGGGCGGGCTGTGGCCGTTCATCTTGAGTTGTTCGGAGTCCGTCTCCAGCACGCCGTCCTTCACCACGTAGTGGATGAGGTCCATGGCGCGCCGCATCTGGCAGAACACCGTGTCACGGTTCTCCCGTGACGTCACGCACTCCGGATGTCTTAAACACACCTGCACGAAATTTTGTGCTCGCTCAGGTTACTCATATCACAATGTTGACATTTAAAGAACACAGCTTCTGGTCATAAAATTTGAGGGAAAGGAATACAAATGTACAAATAATTCGATGATGTGTGTCTCCTCAGAGTTGACAACTTTCTTGTAAAACACTTTTTTCAGATTCGAGTAAGGCGTGTTTTTTCAGTTGACATCATTCTCCCATCCTTATGTTGTACTCTAGGATTAAGCTTTTACTTGAAAGTTGAGAATCTATATTCAATTTATATTTTCCCCCTAACGCAGGTAAAACCCACCAGTCAATTTCCTAGTCTATGTTGTTAGTTATAATCTTTTTTAATACTAGCTCCATTTTCGACAACAGGGCTGAAGACGAGTTGCAATTGATAACTGACTGACCATCCCGAGGTATGACGATGAGTTTGTCCTTGCTTCAGAAAAGAGACTTCGTTCTACATTTACAAATCTCTTGCTGAACATGGGAGGTCTTTTCGTCGAACGGCAAACGTACTGTCGCTCAGAGCAGGAGAAAATTGATTTTTTAAAGCTCAACTCCACGAGCCAAACCGCCAACTAAAAGTGTATGCTTTGAAAGATCTTCAATTCTTATCAGAAAAGTTCGTTGAAATAAAAATTTTTAAGTTGATAAAATACAATGCCAAACTCGTCTATTGTTTTCACATGTTGTTTCCCATAGCGCCTTTAGTCCCGCTTACTTGAATATGAGATTAGCTCATAAAAATAAAAAGTACTTAAAAGCCACACGTAGTGTCTTAGAATATCAGAAACAACAAAAGAATATTAAAAAATATGCACGAGACAGTCGAAAAGATTTTAGGTCGAAGAATAGAGCAACCAACAGACACTTCAGGCTGAGGACAATCATGGAATTAGACGCAGCTTAAGATTCTTAAAAAAACTCTTGTAACTTAAAAAGGAAGGTTTTGCCCATAGTAAATCAGTGCGTAATTTTCAACCGAGTACCTAGAGATAGAAAATAAAATGAATCAAATGTCTTCATGAATATCGAACATGACCTGTCAGACAAATTTTGAAAAAAGTACATCTCATTTATCACGATCAACATAGTTTCTTTTCTAATTTCTCAACTTACGAAATTTTTCCAGTTCTTCACGCGTTAAAAGACGAAGAAAATTGTTTATCATCTTTACTAAAACACTCACAACAGAATTCGATATCACTGTCTATTTATAAAAAACAACGTTTCGATGTACGCACATCATCAGGCTGAAAAGTACAAAGTTGATTTTACTGTCACAATACTAAGAAATGTTAATCAAATGCAAAATTGCATTTGATTAACATTTCTTAGTATTGTGACAGTAAAATTTACTTTGTATTTTTCAGCCTGATGATGATGTGCGAACATCGAAACGTTGCTTTTTATAGATAGACAGTGATATCGAATTTTGTAGTGAGTGTTTCAGTAAAGATGATAAACAGTTTTCTTCGTCTTTTAACGCGTGAAGCACGATCAACATAGTGGCTTAAATGAAAGTGCGCTGAATTATCAATTATACTGCGATCATCAAGTTATACTTAAGAGTTGCTCAATACGTAAGTGACCTTCGTCACCAGCCTAGCCTGTCTGGAGCCTCGGGCTGCGGGTCAGAAAAGGTTAATTTAAGAGAAGCCGACAAAGCACATTTCAGATCAGAAGCGACGGACAATGATTCAGTGTGACTGGAATTGACCCTCATATGGGGATTCTTTTTTTTTCGAGGTAATGTGATTGGATGCAATTTGATTCCACGAATTTTATTCCCAGTGACTTGCTCGGTCTCGGAGTCCTCAATATGTCATAAGCGCGTCCGCAACCGTCAGTTTTTACACAAGCAGCTTGAACTTGACTTTCCGGCGCCTAACTTTCAAAAGATTCTGCGTCGCCGTAGCGTATAAGCGGCAGCGTGAGTTCTGCCAGCTATCAGTAGCGTAGGCTACCGTTGTCAAGCGCATATACTGTAAGTTGCACAGTGTAAAATAATAGGAAAATCTTACTTCATGGCGACAATACGACTGTGGGTGTCGCTGCTTCTTCCTCACGCTGCGCCATTTGAGAAATTAAGACAAAAATTGAAGTCCAATGAGCAACATCTAACGCTGAGTTGATCTTTTCACGAGGGTCATAAATACTTGTTTTGGAACGATAGTTACTGTGCAACCTTTGTGCTTAAATTTGAAATCAGTTATAATCAAAACTTTAACGAAACTGAAAGATATGTAAAAATATTAACCACATTTCTAATCGAAAAACAAATCAAGAAAAGATCCTGGCAACTTTTAATAAAATAAATAAAGATTTCAACTTAAAAAAAATAACAAAACTTAATGCGTAAATTCTTTGTACATCAGCTTTTCAACACACTAAGCCAGAAAAATAAGTTATCAAATTAATGACCTTAATGATATTGTAATCATGCTCTGAAATTACGACACGTGCTTCACAATCACACTAAAAACAGTTCAAATTCTCATACAACATCTCTGAAAAGCTTCTCATGTGGTTTGAAATTTTTTTTCAATACACCAATTTTATGGATTTACTATTTGGGAAGTACAATAGAATAAAGACCACTTCATTACCAAAGACGTAAAATTAAAAATATGAGGCTTGAAACACAAGAACAGCATTTCGTTCGCTAAACTAAAAGCGTGTAGGTTCGTATAGCACGGTTAGGTTAGGCAAGGTTAGATAAGTTAGAATACTTTTCCTCTTATTTGAGTTCCAGTCTTCGTTGCATAACCCTGCCTGCGCTGAGAAAAGCTGTTCAATTTCGACCGACACAGCACACAGACCTCGGGGTTGTGCACGAGCAGTAGCTTCCCTTTTTCTTGTCATAGTCTTCAAATTTTGATTCCCGAATAAAATTTGACCGTTGATGTAAATTTTCCACAGCATGCGAACCAGAGATGGTGTTTGAAACGTACGTACGCACCTCAGAAAAACGCTAACCTTTCAGTTCCATCGCTCAGGGTAACTATAACTTAATACAGGAGCTTACACTCGAGAGTGCATTGGAGGCCTTTGGATTTGCACTGCTGATCTTACACTATCATTAATTATACCATCGTGCGAATTATCACACAATCACATCACCAATCTATCAAACAACTGTATCATTATACCAGAATATCATCGTATCGATAATGTGTTGTACAAATACGCTTTCGTTCTATCATATTAGCATATAATTGGGCTTCAATACAGATATAACCTTGGACAATTATACCGCAAAGCCGTCGTATTATCACCTAATACAATTACGCTATCATATCATCGCATTATCATACAATACAATTATGCTGCATTACCATCATATTATCCCATAATACAATTACGCTACCACATCATCGTATTGTCATCCAATACAATTATGCTGCATTACCATCATATTATCACATAATGCAATTACGCTACCATATCATCGTATTGTCATACAATACAATTATGCTGCATTACCATCATATTATCACATAATACAATTACGCTACCATATCATCGCATTATCATACAATACAATTATGCTGCCTTACCATCATATTATCATATGATGCAATTATTGCACCACAGCATTTCAAATGCTAGATCCACCACCATCACAAAGCCGACTCTACTGCGAAGCTTTTAAAGAACAGAAACCTATATAGTGTGGAAACACTGAGCTCGTGTTCACTTTTATTATATTAATGTTTGTGACTGCGCAAGCGAACTGCAAAAATTTGACGGATTCTCACCTAGTACGCTTTGAAACTATAAAGAATGCAAAATGATTTACTAAACTCGGACGCAAATCACCGAAGAAAGCTTAGCGGTCACCAACCCTAAAAGAAGGACATGCCGCAGCGTTGCTCTGGCCTCCGAGATCATGACTGCTTGCCGTGTTATAACTGGAAGGACTCATCAAATTTGGAGAAGCCGGCCAAGAGCATCAAATGCTTCGGCAACAAGTATCAAGTGTTACAGTGAGGAACATCAAATGCGCCGGTAACGAGCAAGGAATGCTTTTCGAACGAGCACCTAATTTGTTCAGGGGACGAGTTTCAAATGTTTTTGCAACATGTAGAATTTCTTTCGTTTCATTCTGTAGCAGCGATTATACAATTCATGAATTATACATACAAAGTCCACTCTAAACTTACTCCCTTGAATTTAATTTTGCAACTACATTCAGAGTGTAATGCAACTATTTCACACTCAACTTCCGTAACTGGTTATGAAGGGTAGAAACCGTGATAAAAAAATAGCAGGAAATAAGTCGTATATTAACTAATACGACGTGGCTGTCTTGATGGCCGCTATTGGTCAGCATTAGCAGCAAATTGATATCGTTGATCTCACTCCAGCCACGGACGTGTAACAGATGTCTCTACAACGCCATTACAGGGCGTTCTCAGGAAAGCTACACGGTCCCCTAGATATCATGGCGAGCAAACGAAAAGTTGTTCATTTGAATTTAGATCTTTACGACGGAATGAAGTCTGGGGCTGAATTTTCAAGTAATTTTCTTCATCATATAGGGGTGAAAGCTGGGAAGCGTAAGTTCTGCTAAGTCAATATAGCTACACTATGCGCTACAGCTCAAATTGTGGTTGACTTACGCTATCTGCTGTGCTGGAGCGAAACCGGAAACTTTGAAAAACATTCCGTAAATCTTTGTGGGAAACTTAAACTATCATTTCGTTCCCCCTCGTATATTTCACCAAGGGCTGCAATCCTGCGCCCTTCGCTCAACCCTTACATGAAAGAAATTGCTAGGGATCGTAATAAAGTGGAATTACGACGGAAGAATTCTGTCTAATTTAACATAGCGTCAGATTTTACCAAAAGGACAGACCGCTGGTAGACGGTACATGAATATAACTCTAAGGGTGTTTCTTAGAGCACGAAATTAAATTCTGTGCGGCACTTTGCCTGGTATTCTGGAATTTACCACCCTCGTACAGGACGGCAGAGTCGTTTTTCTTGTGAGACTTTTACATGCATTTACTTCGCCACAGAAAGAGACAGAAGATGAAAGCCTTCCAGTTCTAACGTTAGAGCTGTTGACCATGAATATTTATGCAAGGAGCAACGTTATGTCAGATGTTACGAGGCCTTTCCCTTGCACTGCGCGTAGATGAGAGCTTTGAGCGGGGCGGAACCGCTGCGCGGAGCCGCGACCTCGGCTTAGAAGTTCTCGCCTGTCGTCATGTGATGCAACGCGATGCGAGAAACAAAACTCGATGTCGGCGTGTACACGAGACGAACAAACATAAGCTTTGAGCAAAATGCTGAAGAAAGAGTATTCGAATTTTCTGTCCATGTTATAAAAGATACGCATTTGTGAACCTCGATCTTGCTTTAATTAAGTTTACGAGGCTCGCTGCAGTTCACCGTTAGCACATTCAAATGAGAGCTCAATAGCTTGAGCATTGTCCAATACAGAATTTGGTCTACAAAAAAGATGAACAAAAAAATAGCAAAATTTTAAATTTTTAGGCAACTTAATCTCGCTATTCAGTCATTTCAATAATTTCAATGTTCAGTAATTTTAGTAGTGTAGAACTTTCAACACAAGTATTTGCACTCAGTAGAAATTTGAGGTCCCTGAGCTGCAACTCACAATCTCGTACTACAGCGTTTGAGGGTAAACACCATAGCAAAAAAACATGCATACGAGGTCACGGGTCTCACTGAACGGTCAGTTCTCATTATTGTGGGCAGAAAAAATGTCCCAGCGCTCTTGACACACCCACGGCCCGTGCTGTAATTTACCGATGGGCTCAAAGTTCACTAGTTTCACTCAAGTTTTCACTGCGGTTACCGTACAATAAATAGAAGATCATAATGAAATATACCATAACCTACCACAGTCTGTAATATGAAATTTTCAAGTTTTCGTTTGTAACATTGAAATTAAACAACAGATTTTCATATGACATGCCAAGAAGAAGCGTCCCCTGGCCAAGAATGCCAGCATAAAATGCGGTGTGGATTAAAAAAGGAAGACGTGCCGACAAAGCAGGGAAATAGCTTTGCTCTCAGAAGAATTTCCTCAGTTATATGAGGCCCTGAATTCAGGAGCTTGAAACCCAGTAACCATAAATCGGTCGCTGTGCTACGTTAAAAAATACGTGCGAGCTATGACTGGCGCGAGTGACAAAGACTTCGTGTGCACTGAAAGTCTAAACTGAAACTGCGGAAGAGAAAGCGTGTCTCCGAGGCTGTTCACGTGTCATGCGGGTGCGCTCGCCAGCAATTATGACCTTGTTTCGTGTTTAGCTCACCGAATTTTTGCACGGTGTACAGGAAGACAGCACTACAGCGTCGTCATTTGAACGCATGGATGCTAACAGTATTGAAGATAAGATTGCTGTATATTCTAATTTAGTTTTGAACCTTCCTAATCACAGTTGAAGTATTTCAAAAGAAGAAGGAGCAAAGCACCATTTAGTTTAGAATTGAGGGAGCGAGGAATCAATGAACAAGGTCATTTGTAACGAGGCCACAAGATTAAAGGAAAACCACATGATTGAATGAAAACAACAAAATTAAAAATGTTCATGAAACAAGAGCATTTGAAAAAGAGAGTCATAGGTGCGGAAAAAACGGCGGCAGTGAACCGAAAAACATGATCCGTAACCAGAAAAGAAACCTATTTGAAGGTAAGGGTTACCTAACCTTCAGCTCGGGACCTCACACTTTCCTCCTGGGAACGCATAATTCCCAATGATACTTTGGCTGTATCCCTTCGGTGGAACAGTACGGTAATAAATCACACTGAGTGTGACTAAATGCGAATGAGAATTAGAGTCTACACTTTATTTCAAACTCAAATGAGCGGAAAAATCAGTGTTGTTTAAAAACGGATACTTTGCTCTGATGTAATTTTAAATCATAAGAAGTATTTTCTCTTGTAGTTTTATCAGCTCTTCAGCTCGAGAACTCTAAGGAACTGTATAAACTTGCGCTTTAGCACACATGGATGATCTTTTACGTTCACGAGCAGCAGTTCAACGTCCAGCAACATTACACTCTGTCTCCTCAACTTGGATGTCACCAGTACCAACAGGGTGCTGTGTCTGCCCACCTTGGATGTCACCCGTACCAACAGGGTGCTGTGTCTGCCCACCTTGGATGTCACCCGTACCAACACGGTGCTGTGTCTGCCCACCTTGGATGTCACCCGTACCAACACAGTGCTGTGTCTGCCCACCTTGGATGTCACCAGTACCAACACGGTGCTGTGTCTGCCCACCTTGGATGTCACCAGTACCAACACGGTGCTGTGTCTGCCCACCTTGGATGTCACCAGTACCAACACGGTGCTGTGTCTGCCCACCTTGGAAGCGACCAGCAGCAACATGGTGCTCCTGTCCAAGACTTTTCTTGCAGCCGCCATCTGTGCCCTCCTCCTCTCATCCTTGAGGTCATGCTGCCTGTCGGCGGTGAGGTGCGCCAGCTCCACCATCTCCCCGCCGAACTGGCTGAACGCAGATACAAACTCCGTGAAGTTTGTGACGCTCTCCAGTCGTGACATGGAGTGGCTGATCTGTGAGGGTTGAGATAAGATGCACTGTTTTTGATTTGCGCGGGTGGCAACTGGAAAAGTAGATTAATATTTGACTGCGTTGGAAAAACAGACCCTCTTATACATCAGGGAGGGAAGAAAATGAGGTTGAGTTTTAGAACAGGGATAGAGCAAAGCGTTGCTGTTGAGTGAATGACGGGGAAATCACCTGAGCGAAAGAGGGAGCTCAGTCAAAACGAGACCATAGGCTGTACTTACTAATGGAAAAAGAGGCATGAAATTATCCTTTGCTTAACTCAAAAGGAGTGGAATAGGAATAAAAATTTGGAAATCCCTTTTCTCTAATATAAAGAAAAATTACACAAAAAATGACTTATATCCCTAAGGGTAGAACATAAAGGACAGAGGTTTGCTTACCGAAGAGAGAGGGAAAACTGACCTACTTATTAAATTGTGATGAAGAGAAAGATAGTTCGAGCAAATTAATTTGTGATAAAGAAAGACAAACCACCAACTGATCAATCTGTGCCGCAGAAAAAGACACAAGTTCATTAATACGCACAGAAAGAAAGAGACAGATTGAGTTTTAATCCGTGTGGAAAGGAATACACAACAAGCTCATCCATCAATCAGCAATGAAGAAAAAGACAAAATAAATTCATTAAAGCGGAATGCAGGAAAAGTGACAAACGGTTCATTAATGCTCGTAATGAATCTGATCCAGCAGGCTCATTCTCCTGCACGCAAAAATGAGGTTATAACCAGCTCGTAATTCCTCACCTGGGAAAAGAAATGAGACGAACTCATTATTTTACGTGTAGAAATAAAAATATGACAATCTCACTATTCCGCACGTGGGAGTAGGAGAAGAGATATGAAGAGCTCATTAACGCGGGATCAAGGAAAATATTACAAAATAATCAACTGTGAGAGAAATAGCGCGATAATCGCAATACAAAAAGAGAATACACAAGACGCAAACTATCCCGCTACTTCGGAAATTTTGAACTTATTATTCAAACAAAACACACTTTAAATTGTTTCAAAAGTGAAAAATGTGCGTAGGAGGATTGATGGAAAAAATCGGAAGGTTCCTTGGCCAGTGAGCACCTTGGGAGGAACGCAATTACGTGTCTCGGTAAAGGAGGACCAAAAAGACAACGATGCGAGAGCGCAGCGTCGTAAAGCACGCTACGCCCTTCCGCTGGGACGCCCTGGGCAAGCCTGCGTGGGATCGAAGTAAAAACAGAGCGATATTTCACTGTGAGGAACAGGAAAAAACCCAATCTTTTATCTGTGATACAGCAAAACAAAACGATGAGTTTTTCAACTGAGCACGAACAAAGACAAACATCCCTTTTTATCTGACCTCGAAAACGCCGTTGGAATATTTTAAGAATGAATGAGTAACTGAATGAAGAGAAGGACGCCGATTTATCTCTTCCTAAAAGCAAGGTGCTCTGAACTCCGAAATGAATGAAAGCTGGATGATGCGCTACATTTGTTCACAAATCGGAAAATTAAGAGGTGCAGGGTAATTTTTTCGCATGAGGAATAAGGAAAATATTGATTTGTTTATTTCGACAGCATTACTTGACCACTGCAATGAGACTCGCAACGCAGTTTTTGCTTCACCTATTACCGAAGTCCCCACAGCACTTTGTCCGCAAACTGAAGTACCTGAACATTTTATTATAGGTTATAAGTTAGTTTAGGTCTCCCTAACCGCAAATAAGGTATTTCAAGCCGATGAAGGACGAGGAAGATATGAACATGGAGCTGAGGGAACGCGGAATCTATCCATAAGGTGTGTCCTCACACAAGGACTCCTGTGCATAGAAACACCAAGTTAGGAAGGAAGGTTATGATACAAGGTAAATATTGAAAAGAAAGGAACAATAAATGCTGAAAAGCAAGACGGCATTGAACTGAAAAGATGGTCCGTAACAAAGCAAAAAATCTTTTCTTTTCCAGGTTGAGGCTTCCTATTTTCTCCTTGAGAGCGTTAATTCAACTCGAATCTTTATTTCCGCTTTAAAACACGCGTTTTCCTCCTTTTCTTTGAGTAAAAGTATCGCATCATTTACATCTCCTTTACCAAAACCAACACCTGCCCTGGGCATATCTTTCCGCCCATTTCTTCAACTGAAAGCAATCCAACACCTGCCCTGGGCATATCTTTCCGCCCATTCCTTCAACTGAAAGCAATCCAACACCTGCCCTAGGCATATCCTTCCGCCCATTTCTTCAACTGAAAGCAATCCAACACCTGCCCTA
>JACJUY010002665.1:46732-107752 GCA_014220935.1 Platorchestia sp. MABIK | reverse complement strand
GCATATCCTTCCGCCCATTTCTTCAACTGAAAGCAATCCAACACCCACTAGACAGTGCGGCCGACAAATATTCGTGAACCGTAAATTTGTTCATTTACTGAGCTTCCAACGAATTAAATTTCTTGTGGTTCATACATTAACTATACAAGCGCTCATTCTCTAAATGTTCTAAGCATAGATAACCAAAAATTATGTAATGTAACTACCCGTTTCTCTACATTAATACCCATTTCTCTACATTTAGGCGCGAAAAAATCTTCTTGCATTTAATTTATTTTTCATCTTATAAGTTTGTAAATACATTTACAGTATTTATACGAGTCATTTGTTGAATATTCTAGAGTACACTGTAATCAGTAGCTGAATTTAGCCTAAGAATCATCAACTTCTGCAGCTTCCGACATTAATAATTAAAGTGTGCGCTTTGAGGTCGTCAACCCGTTTTTGTGCCTAAAATATAAAGGACTTTGAAATTCTCAAGACGTTAAAGGCTTAAAAAAAATGGTTATCTGAAGACCATAACTATACGCAGGAGGGGCCTAATCAGGCCCCGGACGTAAGTTTAATCGGAAATTTGTGACATTTGAAATTAAAATTTTGTTAAGAGCTTCAGAAACATCCCAGAACTGAAGAAAATTTACGAAAAAGAATCGAATAAGAAAGAACTTGAACTTGCAGTAGTGTAGAACTCGTTTGTTAATAGTAAAACTCGAATGATTAGAGTAGTTTTTCGCGCGAACCTTTTTTAGCCACCTAAATAAAAAGATACACCCATGTACGTATTGTTCAACTAGTTCCAAAAAATTTAGGTTTCTGAGCATGTTTGATCACCATGTGCGCACACAAAACAGTTATGAGGTTGACTAATAATCTTTAGTCGGAAAACTATTTTAAATTTTTAGTAGCACACGAATGTTCGTTTCTCCCCACTTTACCGTATGGGCCTTGAAAAAGTAAACCCCCTTTAATAAAATATTAATAATTTTGGATTAAGATATTTCAGTTTCATTTGTTGCATTACACACAGAGATATGTATCCTGACTGCAAAGCTTCCGGTCTGAGTATGAATAAGGTCCAAGTCGTCTGGAAATTTACCTTCAAATGTAAATTTTCAAGTGACAAAACCCATGGTTATGCAACTACCAAAAGAGCAATGCATTTTCCCCAACAACGTCTACGCGGGAACAAAAAGTTTAAAGGAAGTTCTAAATAAATTCGAACGGAAATTTCCTGAAAGAACCTCTCGTTATAACTTTTTTTAGAATAATATTACAATGACCCTTTAATTGTTTAATCATTTATGACCTCATTAGAATGTCATATGCAACTCACATTTTTACAACTATTTGGTCTCATTACTCAACTATTTGGTCTCATTACTGATACAATCAATTTAAATGTGACTTGAAATTTTTAGGAAAAACCTTTTTCTCCACCTAATACAGAAAACAGAATTAAATTATCTGCATTCACTGTAAAGTTATTAACATTTAAAGTTGGGTTTACTTTTTATGGCCCATACGATATTTGGTCAAAAGTGAGACATGGTCAAAAGAGAGACACGGGGAAAAGTGAGAGACGGTTAAAGGTGAGACATCGTCAAAAGTGAGACACGGTTAAAAGTAACATATCGTCAAAAGTGAGACCCGGTCAAAAGTGAGACACAGCGAGCAACCGACCTTGTCTTTGGCGAGCAGGAGCTGCTTGACGACGACGGTGTCTGCGAGGAGCAGCACTCTGGTGACGCTGGCGAGCAGACAGCGGGCAGCCCGCACCAAGCTGCCTCTGTACTCGTGGGGGCGTCCTGCACCCATCAACCCCACTGACGGGATGAGGGGAGACACCCGGTCCACAGGGTTCACGGGTGCCGGGTCTGCGGGACCCAAATGTGGGGGTGAGCTCCCTACACCCATCAGCGGGGGGATGATGTGGGGTGGTGGCAGAGGACCTGAGTTCGGCACCCCGCCTGCCAGTACCACTCCTCCGCCAACAACTGCAGCCACACACAGAAATGGAAACGTCACACGTTGCAGTGAACCGATCAGCGCGTCCCACCTGGTCAAGGTTCAAGTTTTACACTTCCTGATATTGTGATGCCTGGCAGAGCAGGGCAGATACACAACGAGTTGAGAAATAAGTACCTAGAAGGTTCATCGAAGATGCCAAAATAGTACGCTACATAGACTTCTGTCTCTGGACGATTTAGGAATTTGAAGAGCATTTACGAGTACTCTAGATTACGCTAAATGTACTTGCATTGCAGTACTTGAGTACACTCGTAAATAATGTAATATGTGCATCTATGTAACATACGATTGAGCATGTTTTAATATTCATGTCAGCGCAAGACTCACTAGAAGCTGGGAGGAGCTGCAAGCAAATCTTACGACCGTAAAAATTTTCAGCTTATAACTTCGTACGAGGACACTGCGTGTGCCGTCAAACTCAAAAATTTCAAAATTTCTTCTTTCTAAATCTCCGAACCGCAACTTTTGCAGAAATTTTCCCTCTGGTTAAAAACTACATAATCGATTTCTGGTGAAAACTCTTCAGGTACTAAGAATTTTTCACAGATACTATGAGACTATATGTGTATGTATTTTTTCAATGCTCCTATAGATAACGAAACAAGCAAGTTTCAATGTAGCTTAAAGGGAAATTCTTCAAATCTACATAAATTAAATCAAAGGCTTCACGATTTGAAATATTAGATGCCTCACATCCGCAAAACAATGATGAAGTAAGGTTTAACGAAATGAAATTCTGGAGCTTTGACATGGTTGAAATGTGATGATCATAACCTTCTTTAACATATCTAAGAATACACTCGTCATTAGTGTTGACACGTGGTGTATGCCTGAGCTGAAGTGCAGCTGAATTGTATGCGCTAAGTTGTATTCGCACTCTTAACACGACTGCGGCAGTGAAGCATTCGCAATGAGCACATCGCAAAATACTTTTCTTTCATCACAACGACGCGCGTCCTTATACAATAAAAAGATTCAACGACTTGAAGCATTTCTGTGAAAAACTGTTCCACACCTTCAGATATTGTCCCATCTGCTTCAAATCTTTTTTGCCCTTTTACCAATTGATTCACAAAAAAAACACACCGTTTTAGGGACACGTCAAATACGAGGTGAACTTATTCTTGAAACTAAAATACTCAAAATCTCATGTAAGATATTTCAGAAAACTTGGGCTCATGAAATCTGATGATAAATACTTGTACAATGATGTAAATTATTGAGTAACTTCTAACAAAGAGCACCTATTATTCTTTAAACTTGATTTAAAAAGGCGTAGAATTCGAGTTACAACACATGCAACGATAGCAACACCATTATGGAGAGGCAAAGATTATCAGTTTTTAAAGCAAAGTTGCGTTGGCTTTCACACCGTCGTCGACAATTACGTGCGCTAAAAATCATGGGTCGGAGGGAGCTGCAAATTTCAAGTCGCCGCACGCGCAGGAAGGATTGAGCCGAAGCAAGCTTATCTAATTATGAGCTCGGGTGCAGCGGTCGCGCGGCCACCAGTAATCTCGACCAAGACTTCCAAGCTGTCAGTGAGAAGGACGCATTCGGATTCGCGTGTTCTCACGAATTGCTAGCAGAAGTAATCTTTCGACATCGCGAATAACCTCACGAAATTTTATGAAACATATACCGCTTTGTATGATCGGGAGATCCTAATTATTCCGCTCCGTAAAGTAGAACGATCGTAATTACTCAGGCCTGTGAAATAGGGAGATCTTTATTCCTTTCTGTGAAGTAAGAGAACCCATTTACTTTATAAACATCAAACTTTTTACTTATGATAATTTCAACATTATGGTTGTGATCAGAATGAAATAAAAAACACGAATTTGGCTTCACACGCCCAAGAAGTAAACGAAGTAGGAGACAAAAATCAGCTATCTTTTAATCGCTGCAATTGTGTCGAAAATAGAAAGTAGGGGTAAAACATTGCTTCTCAGATACTTACTAAAATTACGACGCTGAACAAAGTAACAAATCATCAAATTAACTCAACATATATTCAGCGATAGCAGACGACAAATAAATATTGCTCGGCCATCAGTTTATGTTGACTAAAAACTCAGGAAAGATACTCCTAGCCAAACTACCAGCTCCAACAGCACAAATTAGAAACCAATTCCGTGAATGAGGGAGGAGTCATGGCGCTAAAAATGTCCTGCAAATTAAGACTCGCAGCAAATGAGATTTCCAGCGCTACGAAGATCGCCGGCATTCTTTCGATTACGTTCTCAAGCTCAAGTGAGAGCGGCGGCATCACCGACCGGCACCGACCGGCGTGCCAGTGTCAATGCAAAGACGTCACTGCGCCCCGATGCACATCAGAGGGGAAACAAACTGTTCTCTTCACAAACGTCTCGCAGGACGAGAGGTTATTGCACTTAGAGGCCAAGAATGAGTGGAAGCTAATGAACTCATTAGTGCTAGCGTATTTGTTAAGTGTCCTATCTACCAACGCCTGACTAGGATCCACAAAAGACATCACTTGAGCGGTAAAAATTTTTTTGAACAGAGTTTACACACTCATGACTACGCACAGGGCCCCATCCAACCCGAGTAGATTGATCTGTTATGAAAATCGTAAACATTTCTCCAACAAAATAATTACGTTGGATTTTAAGTTAATTTAAGCTTCCCTAAGCACGACAAAGATATTTCAACAAAATGAAGAATGGAGGCATCATTTAGTTTGGAGTTGGGGGAACGCGAAATCTATACACAGGGTGTGATCAAACACAATATCCCATGGCATAAAAACAATAAGTTGGGAAGGAAGTTTATGTTAGAGGTGCTGAAGAACAGAATATCAGTAAGCCGGAAAAAGTTGTCCTTAACGAAAAAAATGATATTTCAATAAAAGGCTAACTCCCAGCTCGGGGCCTCCAATATTTCCCTGGGAGTAAAGATGGCTTAAAATGGTTGAGTTGTTGTTTTATCTCGGAGTGAGCCTTGCATGGCAGGCGCCGCCGGATGTCTTTATTGCGCTTGGGTTCGGATGGGTTGGAAATGCCCAGACCGCAACCGCCGGAAACTGGCCGGCGGAAGTCCTTGTTACACTGTGCCCCTAGAAGCACCGGAAGGTCTTTGTTTGACTTCCGGGCACTGCTAGTTTTAAGGAAGGTCTGTCACTGATGGAATCAGTACATTATTAGGAGCGTAGCTGTGCGTTTACTTTCCCTTGCTCCTTAGAAGTTTACGGCTTCAGATACTGTAGTTCCAACTACTGCTAAATAAACTTCATGTTGTGCTTAAAGTAACGACACAACAGTTGTTCAGCTCCATTCATACTATTTGTTGATTCGTCGTTGGTTTAGTTTCCTCGCATACGATTCCCTTATTTCATTTTCATAAATAACACCAAAAACCGTCAACGCAATCAATAATCTTCGATTATACTCAACAGCCATATCATGAGGCTTCATCAACAACCATAACCATGAGATTAGATTGTGTATTAGTTTAAGCCTCCCTAACCGCTAAAAAAGAGCGTTTCGAAGAGAGGAAGTAGGAAGGCACCATTTAGTACGAGATAAATAAAGGAATGAAGAATCTATGCAGAAGTCATAGGAACAGAGAGTAAGAAAGAAGTTCATGAAACACGATAAAAGTTGAAGAATTAAGTAGTAAGTACTGAAAAACAGGACAGCAGTGAATCGAAAAAAGTGGTCCTTAACATAGCAAAAAACCTTCTATTTTAACAAAAAGAAGGCCTACCTAACTCTCAGCTCGGGCCCTCACACGTTTTCCCCCTGGGAGTGATAATTGTAATAGATACAATAGTTGTATCTCCCTGAAGGGACCACAACCATGAGGCCTCACCATCAACCACAACCATGAGGCCTCACCATCAACCACAACCATGAGGCCTCACCATCAACCATAACCATGAGGCCTCACCATCAACCATAACCATGAGGCCTCACCATCAACCACAACCATGAGGCCTCACCATCAACCATAACCATGAGGCCTCACCATCAACCATAACCATGAGGCCTCACCATCAACCATAACCATGAGGCCTCACCATCAAACATAACCATGAGGCCTCACCATCAACTGTGAGGATTTCAACGTTTTGACATCTTCTATTCCAGACTCGTTTCAAATAAACAAAAGCCCGTTAAGTAAAACCGATCATTAATCTTTACGCGAGCTCATTTGAAGTTTGTTTCTAAATTCATGAGGCGGCTTTCATTTCAAAGCAGAATAAGAGAAACCAAATTTGCTTTTCTTGACCAAATTCCGGATGTTCTGATTTTTTTTTAAATCGAATTTAACTATAGAAACATCTTAGCGCACCAAATTATGTATTAAAAGCTCGTCGTATTAGAAAAACTTGGCCAGAAATGATAGTTTGACAACTCAGTGGCACGACTGAAGCCTTTCTTGTGCCTGCCTAAGGCATTTCTGCAGTTCTTGCGATGACCTCAGTGCGCACGCGCCGCTGCAATACGTTAGTGCGCCGTTCTGGTCCCCACAACTATAATGACGGCTAAGTTTTTCATAAGGTTTCTCACATTATTTACACTGTACTGATGTCCTTTTTTGAAGACTTTAGGAATCTAAGGGCGTTATTGAAACTGAGTGACCAAATACTGTCAAGTATAATTTAGAGCACTTCCGTTAATTGGATACGATAAATCTGCCAGGTTACTCAGATTACCCTGCGGCGATATCCTCAGGGTGCACCCCAGCGTGGAGGATGGGTCACGATAAATCTGCCAGTCTGTCACGTCGCCAACATATTTCTCGAAAGAAAATTTGTATAGCGAAAAAATTGGCATGGCATTTAACAGGGGAAATTTGATCATGACGCAAACGAAACATCGTTGGTACATGGCAATAAAATACGATTAATAAATCATAAGAAATAAATCATGACTAGTGGGAAAATATAGGAAATGATGCGAGGAAAAAAAAAGAGAAGAAGCCCTGATCACGTTACGGAGATTACTTGGACGCTATCGATCACCGCGTACCTGAGACTCACACCGTCATCTCCCGCCTCCGAGCCTCTGCAAATCTTATGACAAACTCTTTTCTGAGAGAAAACAATACAAAAACCTGAAATTAATTTGAAACATCCATTGCTGTGCAGGAATCTTTCCTAAGCAAAAATGATTTTGTAACCATTACTCTTCACAAATTCCAAATTTACTGCACTCAAAAGCCTCAAAGTTGGCGTGCAAGCTAATTTGTTGTATTTTCACGAAGAGTATTTCCTAGGAGAAATGGCAGTACTTCGCAAATTGTGATCCTTGCCACTGACCAGGACTGAATGCTGCTTAACCCCCACCCACCCCACCCCTCCCTGACCTTCACCCCACCTTCTTACCCCACCTTCTTACCCCACCACCCCCTCCTCATCCTCGAACCATTTCCTCACTCACACCCCACCTCCTTCCCCCTCCTTGCTCCCCACGTCACCTCATAACCTCCCCTTATTTTTTCACGTTCACCCCAGTTCCTCACCCCTGCCTAACCTCCTCAACCCTACCCTACCAATTCCTCACCCCCACCCAACCTCCCCTTCGCATTTCGAACCCCAACTTCTAACTCCACCCCTCTTTCTCGCCCCCAACCTTACCTGTTAACCCCCATCCACCCCTCACCCCCAGGTCAGCCTATGAGCCCCGTGCACACCGTCACAAAGACAAGCACCAGCACACCAGCTGCCTGCCTCGCCGGCCGAGTTTTGCGGCTTCTCTGCCTCAACATCTTCACCGCGCGACACGCGTGTGAGCCGCCGGCAACATCTCCGCCGATATTCCACTTCCTCACACAAAAACATTTCCTAACTTCGTGGACCCTTGGAGCAATGTAACTCTTACAGTATTGATCATCATTTTCAGTTATCCTATCTCATCGTAGGCCGTGGACTTATATTTCATGATCGATGATTTTCTATTGCTTTCCTATTTATTTTGCTTTTAAATTTAGAACTACTATTCGGACCACTATTCTTCACTATCGCGTTACTTTAACATCCCACCAGAAATAGTAGAATCAATAACTCAAACTTAAATAATCAGTTTCAATCAATGCACGCGAGTGGAGAAACTTCTATCCTGTGACAACAATCCTGGCAAAAATGCAAAATTTTGCGGTATTTTAAGTAAGCTGTTTCAAAATTAATGTTTGCTTAAGCACGTAAATCACTTTCCTAAATTAGTAATTTTATAATAGTGTCATAGTTTGATTAAGTCTGCCATCTGCCAGTATTGATTTCAAAAGCGCTTGTTAACTGAAATAAAATAGGGAAACAGCAAAATAATTTTTCGAAACAAGGTAGTCAAATCAAACTTACGCAGTCAAAGTTACTTTAATTGTTCTACTCTTATAGTTCAATTTACAAAAAAATCAATACTGTCCGATACTTTTATCACCAATTACAGTTACAAACTCATTAAATGACGATAAAATTTACTTTGTTCAGACTGTATAGTTTCTGTTGTTCTACATGCACCAATAAGAGAACGACGTGTAAAGAATGGATTAAATTTAGTTAGCAGTGGTTTCATGTTTCGTTCATTTTTGTTGAATAAATACCAAGTATTTCATTACTGAAAACATGCTTATCATTTTGGAGCAGTCTTATTTCCATACTCTGAAGGCCATCAATAATAAAGGAAGATTGTAAGCATTAAGTCAAAGCCAGAAGCCAAGAAACTTACGTTTTTTCCCTAACGCTGAGAGGGAGGCATGATAGATATTAGCCTGCCTACAAATGAGCAAGCACACACACGAATAAACGAACAATGGTTATTATTAGACAGTAATAATTCGCTTCATACTTGTCTATACTGTTCAAACAAACGCCCTGATATATTCACTTCTATTTTATTGCGTCGGTGTCTTCAAAAAATGACGGCATGATTCACGTACTCTGCAAGGGGATGAGTTTTTCAGTAAAATAACTGGTGTTGAAAATGTTTTGTCTTCAATTAGATAGTTAATAGTAAACGTTACATTTTACACAGCAATGAGTAAGCTGTTCCAATTCTTATATTCATTGAAAAAGTAAATAACATTCGTCTGTTGTTACATTATCGCATCACTGTTTGATTACGACAGCTTTTACCTTGTACTTCACTCTGAAACCTAACATGCAGTGCACTCGCCACGATACTTTTGATTGAGCTCAATTACGCCTTCTGGTTCTGGGACGAATTAATCCCTTCTTCCACTTACCATTTATTAGTGACGACATCCGAATAACGATCATTGAATTTACTTCTACTGCGCTGCGTAGTGCTGAATTTTATGATAGATGGACTCTCGTGGCATTTCAGTGTTCCACTCATCAGTCTTTTTCCCCTAGTTTATGTTCACTGTCGCAGTTGTCGCAAGTTTGCGTAGCAGCACACGACCAAAACAAAACCAGCACCACTCACATTTGTTCTCAATGACTTGAAGACCCACAAGTGACCTTCAAACGTCGAACGAAAGTTACCCAAGAAGGTAATGTATTCGTTCTGTGTTGCTATTTCGAACACTGCGTTGAGATGTGCAAAAAGTTGATCAACGGTTTCTAAATACATATTATGGTTGCGAATGGGTGAGTTCATATAAAAGTGTAAGCAGTCATACCTTCTTTTGAATCCGGCTGATCACACACAGACGACTGAACAACTTTCTAGAATTCAAATAAATACATATGCTCTCATGCGAACGTGTCGAGGGTCTGCTGATGTAGCTTGACTTCATGAGCGATGCTGCTGCTCATTGTATTACATTTGCATATATTTAAATATCTATCTATGCTAATGTAAACGCCGTATTATGGTTATTTACCTGAATATTTACTGCCCTTCTGCGTTCAAATTGGCAGACGAGCTGCGTTAATAATGTCACTTGCTGTCACTTTGCAACACGTGATGACTGAAAATTTTGCCCCTGAATAAGAATTTATTGATAAAGGGTGTCTGCGAGCAATAAATCCATTGGTTTTACACATTAATAATATTAGACATCAATTATGCCTTAAAACAATTTAATTTCTTTACATTTATTTAGCTTTTATCTCTTCACAATGCATCTCAGTGCATATGAAAAAATAAAATTGTATCGCGGATACTTAAAGTCACTGGATATGTTTTTCCTGTTTAGAAACAGTAAGAATATTTTTTCCTGTCACTTTCTTAAGTTTCTTGTAAATATTTACCTGAATATTTACTGCCCTTCTGCGTTCAAATTGGCAGACGAGCTGCGTTAATAATGTCACTTAAAGTCACTGGATATGTTTTTCCTGTTTAGAAACAGTAAGAATATTTTTTCGGTCTTCTCATCTAAAGAATAAAATATATCGATGAAATTGGGACGATAGTAAAAACTTTCCCAGAGATGCGCTCATCACACACTTTCAGTCGTTCAAGTACTCAGCAAGTACTGCCCTTGAATATTTACCTGAATATTTACTGCCCTTCTGCGTTCAAATTGGCAGACGAGCTGCGTTACATTTATTTAGCTTTTATCTCTTCACAATGCATCTCAGTGCATATGAAAAAATAAAATTGTATCGCGGATACAATTCGGTCTTCTCATCTAAAGAATAAAATATATCGATGAAATTGGGACGATAGTAAAAACTTTCCCAGAGATGCGCTCATCACACACTTTCAGTCGTTCAAGTACTCAGCAAGTAATTAATGTAATAATAGATTTATCAACTCAGTGAAATGATTAACGCCTTGCACAATTGAATGAGATTGCAGGAGAGGTGTCATTTATGGAAATTTTAAGGGTCATTTTAAGGCGTTCTAATTTTTTATGACATTTTAATATTATATTATATTAATATTAGTAATATATTTATTATATTTTAATTTTAAGGCGTCATTTTTGACGGTCTCGGAACACTAGCTACAAATTCATTCTTGGTTAGCCCTATGCGAAATACGGTAGCCTTTAAGCACCATGAACTGTCCAGCATCCTTTTTATTTACTACCATGCCCTGATGTGACCCGTGAGAGTATCAGTGATACGAACATTAGACGTATCGCAGGTGCAACGATAGAAACACAAAGAACCACGATAGAGGAAACAAGGTAGGATCATTTCTATGGGGAAAATACACCTCCCCTTGCTCGTCTAGCCAATAGAACGGCTTCACTTCAAACAAATTTTATGACGTCACCAAAACGCCATTTCGTTAGGCCAATAGTGGAGCCAGATTTGGGGGTAGCAGTGCTACCAGAAGCTAGATGAGCGCTGCTATTGGTTCGTTGTCGTGACGTCAGCAAAACCACACCGTCGACGAAAAAAAGACTGGTTTGGAAATACCTTGTTTCCTTCACAGTACAAAGAACGTTTACTCAAACTTAGTAGTAATGAGGCACTTTATCTCCCTGCCATGTTCCCTTCTCGATTTCACTCTCTGTTAATTCTTCTTATAAAAGCGCTGTCTCAATTACATTAGTGACGCCTCAACTTGCATTGAGTCCCTCTTGAGCTCCATGACGATGAGCAGGAGGCAAAAAGTGCGCGTGTGAGGAAGTTTCCACCCTCAGGCACCTTGTTTTTGCCATCACTTGTTCCGTCCTCGGCAGCAGTTTGCGCGCTGAAGTAAAAACTGTTCGCTACCTCCTCATTGGTATCAGTGAGAGGGGTCAAAAACCAGCGTATGTAGCATCCAAAGTTTCAAGTAAACTGAATGGATCAGTAATTCTCGTTATTTGGCATGGTTGAATCATCAAAAAGCAACGTATGCTGCATCCAATGGTTAAATTGAACTGTTCGTTTCAGTAACTCATTTGCTATAGTTGACTCAAAAGCAACAGGTACATGAAGTGAGAATCACACATATCGTTTAGATCATAATCCGAATCCCCTTAAAACTGAGAATCTGCAAAATGCGAAAAAAAATGCTTCAAAACTCATTTCTTCTGAGATCCGCAGAAATCGTCGCACGTATTAGCCACGGACAGGAAGGAATTCATTTAATATCGCGCCGAACTGACCTGAGTTGGTGACGACAGCGTTGGTCTGCGGCAGGGTGGAGAGGGAGCACGTGAGGGGGGGGATGCAGTTCGAGGTCACCTGCGCCTCCGCATTCTCGCACAGCTTTTCGATGGCCTGGCCTGCAACGGTCCGGCACGGTATTGAGAAATGACCGCGTCACACAGGAAATGATGTTTTATTCCAATCAATCATGCCTGATACATATCATCTTGTGCATTGGTTTTTCGAATGCTTTATAACTAACACCAGGACGCAATGACGGCTACCCCCGGTCAAGCCAGTACCCATTTCCGACACCTGGGAAATTGTGCTTGAGCTCTCCTTTTACCCAACGGGGAGAAATCAACGTGCAGCGCCGGGATTCGAACTGCTGACACCTTCACGGAAGGGCGCGTTCTTAGCCACTCGGCCATGGTGACCACACACAGTAAAGAAGCCAAAGAGGCCGAGCATGGCAAACAATTGTTATGAAGTACAGTGGCGCCAGTAAGTAACTCCGCACTGCCTCATTTTTTATTATATTTTAAATAAAAGCAGATATAACTAATCATTTGAAGCAAACTTTACACCATAAAATTCTACGCCTTTTAATCTATAGATATGCATTCTCAAATTTATTTTTCTGCCACCCAGTAACTGTGTAGGCATCATTTTATATGAAAAGGACAAAGTCCGCAGGACAAAAAGAAACTTCGCACAACAAAAAAGCTTTAATTAAAGAACAATATTGAACAATTCTGGTGATTTATCATATTCATTAGGATAATATTTAGTGGCATAACCTTTCTGTGCCTTAACAGCCCTCAATCTCTTCTGCATGCCCTCGATCAACCTACGGCAATACTCTTGATCCAGACAGTCCCACTCCTCTTTTATTTTACCCCAAAGTTCTTCCAAATTTCTAATGTTTTCGTGCCGTAGTTTGTGCTTGATGTTATACCAAACATTCTCAATAGGATTAAGGTCTGGAGATTGAGCAGGCCAATTCAAACAGGGGAAATTGCGCTCCCGAAGAAAGTTTTTCACATTGCGAGCCGTGTGGATAGGCGCATTATCATGCATAAAAATGAATTCTTCATTTGGAAGACTTTCAAAATAATCAATAAAGTGCTGTCCCAGCATTTGGAGGCATTTCTCGGAATTTACCCTGCCTTCCAGCCTAACTAGAGGCCCGGGACCATAAACACTGATGACACCCCAGACCATCACTGATCCACCAAAACCTTGCAGAGTCGATACTGTAAACCTGTTTTCAAATTCTTCGCCCTTGTAGCGTCTCACGTATTGCCTGTCATCACTTCCAAGCCTATTGAATTTTCATTCATCACTAAACAGAACTTTGCTCCAGAAAAAAGCGTCTGTTTCTTCATGGCTCTTAGTGAAATTCAAGCGACGCTTTCTGTTCTTTGCGGATATCATTGGTTTACGTCAGGCAATGCATCCCCTTAGCTTAAACTCATTCAGCCGATTCTTGACAGTTGACAGAGCACTTTCCAAAAACACCACACTCTTTACGCAGCTCTGGGGCACTTTCAAATCTGTTGCAAAGACTCCGGATCTTTATGGCATGATCTTCTCTGGCCGAGGTCACCCTTGGACATCCACATTTTGGGATGTCATGAACGCTGCCAGTCTTTTGATGCTTTTGCAATGTTAGCCGGACGGTTTTTTCGTCACAATTCAATCGACGACCAATTTCACGGTTGGATATTCCATTGTTGTGTAGTTTAATTATCTCCTTGCGGTTATCAACGGAAAGACGAGGCATGACTAAAATTTATTAAAGATTTTAGCACTTTATCTTCACTAGCACTGATAACAATTGCAAATGCCCGATCGCAGCTTAAAAGCGGACATTGTAGCATATTTACATCGAAATCCAAACATGCGGAGTTTCTTTTTGTCCTGCGGACTTTGTCCTTTTCATATAAAATGACGCCTACACAGTTACTGGGTGGCAGAAAATAAATTTGAGAATGCTTATCTATAGATAAAAAGGCGTAGAATTTTACGGTGTAAAGTTTGCTTCAAATGATTAGTTATATTTGATATAATTTGAAATACAATAAAAAGTAAGGCAGTGCGGAGTTACTTTCTGGCGCCACTGTACTTGCTTTGGTTCATAAAGGAAATGTGAAATATTCGTGGAGTTAGATTGTGGTCACTGAAATGTTTACTATGTACTGCTTTTGAGCCAATGTTACTTGTCATCTCGTTTTAAGTACGATACTCAGTGCCTGGATTAATTAACTTGCAACACACTCACATTTACCATAGTTTCCACTTTCACCACACACAGAGAAGTATTACATTTCACCCTGTTCTCATTCTCCCTGCCCGATTTCCAGACGGGTTGTGGATGGTAGAAATTCTGTAGCCGTCGAATCTACCCATCCCTCTCTTGTCCCAATCTAAGAGAAAATTACTCCGATTGGCCCACAAAAAGATAAATTCTCTGATATCACCGGATGAAATCAAGCCATTAAAACAATTTAAGCAATTCATAGACCACAAAATTAAATGATACATCGAGTCCTTTAATTGTTTCTTATGACAACTACAATGGACTCATTTAAATGTAGTTACTTGTGGGTTCGAATAAGTTCAGCGACTTCTAGGGCATCCAATCATCAAAGCAATAATGAGGCGTACAATTATATTTAGCCTCGTACAGGAGCCGATAATTTCGTTTATTCACCCATGATCTGATATGCAAGGAACCCGCACACTTCATAACAAAAAAGTTAAAATTTGAATGATGGCACATTCCATAAGCCGGATTTATGGAAATTTTAACGACCATTGTTATCATTATTAGATTTTATTAATTAGTTTACGATACTCTAGCAACAACAAAAGCTATCTCATGATTTGGAAGAGAAGGGACCATTCAGCATGGACTGTAGAAAATTGGGAACCTGTCCACAAAGTGAGTTCCCACACAAGATACCCTCCGCACAGAAACAATTTCAGATGGAAGAGGAAGGAAATATAAAGAAGAAAAACTGGATGATCAAATATGAGTGACAATTTTGAATAGAACAAAATCTAGTGAACTAAACAAAAAAACTAACATCACCAACCTTTTCCCAGCTCTCCACATAGGGAGATTTTGTTATTCCGTAGATATAATTCCGGATGCATGGAATATGCTGCTGTCTTTGCGTCATTTCATACAACTCGACTTTGAAAATGGCTGCCCCTGCACACCAGAAGTTCAGCTACAGGAAAGATTCTCCCTTTTCTGACGAAGAATCCTAGTTCATCATTCAAGTATCCAAGTGGAATTAGTTCAATCCAAGTTGAAGTCAAGTACACTTCAGCAGTGAAGGGGATTTTTGGAACAAAGTTCTACCCGAAAAATCTTCATAAGATTCCAAACCAAAAGGCATTTCAATGAGTCATCAGAAATGGCACCAGGAACTTGCCGATAGTTTGGAATCTTATGAGGATTTTTCGGGTAGAACTTTGTTCCACAAACCCCTTCACTGCTGCAGTGTACTGACTTCTCCATACTTCAGAATGATGATGAACTTGGATTCTTCGACAAGGAAGGGAGAATCTTTCCTGAAGCTGAACTTATGGTGTGCAGGGGCAGCCATTTTCAAAGTGGAACTTGCATTAAATGACACAAAGACAGCAACATATTCAGTGCATCCGGTATATTTCTACGGAATAATAAAACCTCTAAGGGGAGAGCTGGAAGAACGTTGGTGATGTTAGTTTTTTTTGTTTAGTTCACCAGATTTTGTACTATTCAAAATTGTCACTCATGTTTGATCACCCTGTAGCAAAGAAGGCGTGAATACTGGAAGAAATAAAGTGTCAAAAGCATACTCATAGCTGAGGTAACCTTGCAGAATTTCCCTTGGGGGAGCCAGTCCGCATAGCGTAGGATAAATAAATCTAACTGACCTATATACGCCTATTGCCTCCCCTGTGCTAGGTGAATGGGATTTGCTAACAATTAACGTTGTAAAAGAAATAAAGCCGTAAATGACAGCTCTCCCGTCAAGTTGGATGTACTACGTGCCATTTTTCTGGCCGAATTCAGAAGTTAGCGCTTTTTCAAATAAAATTTGAGCTACTACTCAGCACTTTGGCAACCTGCAATTTTTTTAGATTCTCAGAATTCAAATTTATTTTTGAATAAAGAGGTCAAACTTGATAAATTTCTCCGGAAAAGCTGCCTTCAGAGTAGCCAAGTAAACAGCAGATCTTGAGCTGGCTGCACTGCCACAACAGCACAAATCATTCACAAATCTGGCTCTGGACTCGCTCGATGCGTCCGTCTGGCATCCTACCTCGATGTGCTCTGCAGCCATCCCGAGCACAATAATTCTTCGTTATGTCCTCCAGACATGCGCCCATGTCACCGCCCTCATGATGTATCGAGTAGTGTCCTTCTAACACGAGCCTATGCCCCACTCTCATGATGTATTGAACAGTATCTTTGGGACATGGGTACATGCTCTCATGATGCATTGAGCAACATCTTCCTTACATGTTTTCCTGTTCCCACGTCCATGTTATATATGTAGAAAAGTATCCTCTCAACATTGTTATTCAACAATATTAGTCAACAAAAGTCGTTCATGGACAGTTTCCATACCAGCGTCGTGAAGAGATGTTGAATTTAAGTTCAGAATTGTTTGTACTGTATTTTACCGGACCTGCCCGGTGAGGCGGGAGGGCTTTGATTCAGTAGAGTACGTGGAAAGAGAACAAAAAGCTCATGAGAACGTTTCTTAGATGTACAACTTCGGCAATAAAAAGAAAAGGTTCTATAACCTGAGTGCCCTTCGTTATCGGGAAGATGGGGCTCATTTTTTAAAGCGAAGCTTCTTCGTTCAAGAGGAGGCTCGAGAGATTCTTCGCGTTCCTTCATCACTCAAAAGGCGGGCGTGGGATTCTTGGAAAGACCAAAGGGTAGGAGAAATTTTGGAGGAAAGATTATCTGCAGTATGTAAAGGAGACGGTGGTGCATTGTATGACGGCTTTTGCTCAGCTTTTGGAATTAATTAAAGCTCATCAATCAGTCCACAGACTGATTACCTGAATGAAACGCTACCAGGGATGCCTCTCTCTGGCTCCCATCACGCCAACACCAAAACAAGTCTGGAGCCTCTATTATAACCAGCAACGTATGATTAACTCATGGTGGAAAGGAGACGATGCTCACGAACTTTCTTATGTCATGACCAATCATTATCGAATTTCTGATTCGAGATAAACTGACTTTTTATTGCAGATTTTTTGGCTATGAGAACGCTCGCTGCCAGTATTTTATCTCAGGTTTTTAGCAGCGATCACGCTTACTACCACCAATAGCTCAAAGTTATCCAAATAAAATATACTTCTGCATCATCATAAAGGTCGAAACTCAATAGACTACAGAAAGAGGATATTTAAATCTTTAGCGAAAACTCTGTATCTCTTGCCACGTCACGAACAGGATTTTCAAGCGGCTGAGGTCGTCGTTCCCGTACAGCGGACAGCGAAAAATTTTCTGACGGTTAGTCTACTTTACGCGCTGTTTTTCGTCAAAATCCCTAAATTTTTAAAGAAAAAACAACTTAAAGGTTTTAGCTTAAAAAATAGCACGGAGAGTCACCAAATTGACAGAAGAACTTTGGCTGCCTCTGCACCGCTACGAAAACGTGGAATGTTTGAGAATCCAGGTCGTGCGTGTTGATGTCCTGTGATTGGGATGGGCCTAGGGCTGTGCACAGCCATGCGCACGCGTACTTTGGACCCACCGCGTCCCTGCTTTGTTCATCTTTTTGTTGAACAAAAGTGCTTTGAAAGTGTGCTTTGCGCACACACTTACCGCGAATCCCAGCAGCGTTATGTCAAAATCAATTCTTGTTCTTTTGATTGACATTTGACTAGTTTTCAAACTTGGGAAAGAGGATCTTCCTCCTCCTCATCATGTCAAATTTAATATATATTTTCAATAAGTGTCTAAAATGACACTCAAGAACGATCGCGCTGATTTGGTGAACAAACACCACTAATGAAACATGCTAGAGGAAAGCAGAATATGAATGGTCACTTGAGGACGGCAGAAACCAACTTACTGAAGCACAATTTTCAAGTTCCTTAAAATCATTTTGTATTTCGTGAAATAATATTCAAACGTCAATTTTGCCCTTATTTTACTGAAGTGTCAAGTTAGCGTTGCTCAAGTGGTCCTAGTAAAGTTGTTTTAGATCCACTTAATTTAATGAAAACTGAAGAAATGCATTTCTCTTATGAACATCTCTATGGTGTTCTAATTTATTCATTTTCCAATGCAATGCAAAACTCGAACACAATGAATGGATTTATAAAAAAAGACGAACTAATTCTTTAGATTAAACCGCAGACGATATTTATTTGGGAAAGTAGCAATGTCACAGCTAATTTTCAAAGCTAGCACGTAACTGATGATTTCACAGCGTTTCTTGCGTAAAGTAATACATGTAGCACTCCATGCCACTGCACCACAGCTGACTGCTTGCACACTCTGCCCACAAGCACTCTCAGTACCTCTGCTAGCTTTTGTGATAGGAAACCTTACAAACCATCTGCAGCGCGAGCCGCTATGAGAGCTCATTTGCATCACTTGATCGTGATTTCGCCATCACCAACACTGTACTACCGGCTCCCTCTACGCTACATGCTTTCAAAAGAAAGCATATAGAAAGCATCATTGTTAGTTCCTTTTTCATGCTCTATATGCTTGCTATCACTCGAGGACGGTAACTCTACCAACCATGACTGTATCTAATACAGCCAAAAACATTAACCACTAGAAAACAGGCCCACAACAAGGGCCCACTGACCTGCAGCTCTAGCCTCCTTGCACGCCTCGTACATGTCTACTTTGATCTCAGGGTTGTCGTCGGCGATGGCTTCTCCCACGGTGACGAATCTGTCGACGGCGACATTGACGCCTTGGCCCACCCGCTGCAGGGCACGAGCTTGCTTTGTAGCGTCCACCACTCCTCCCACCACCAGCCCTCCACCCGTCCCTCCACCAGGAGGGACGCCTCCACCCTCCACTCCTCCGGGCTCCACCACCACTCCACCGTCTGCTACTCCACCCGAGACGCTCCCTAGTCTTCCTCTTTCGCCCGGCGAGCTCACCAAGCTGCTGATCTGTAGAATAAAAAATGAAATTTGATACGCGTTAACCCAAAATGGAGAATGCGATTTACTGGGAAATTTTGGTCAAATGACGTGAGCGCCTTCTGTACTCACAAGTGAGAGTCCGGCGGTGTTTATTACAGGACACAGCACAGACATACTGTGATGTGCACAGAACAGTGCACAGACCTACTGTGATGTGCACAGAACAGTGCACAGACATACTGTGATGTGCACAGAACAGTGCACAGACATACTGTGATGTGCACAGAACAGTGCACAGACATACTGTGATGTGCACAGAACAGTGCACAGACATACTGTGATGTGCACTCTCTAACTTGACGTGCATGTACCTCAGTTTCAGATCCAACAAATGAGAGCATTGACTTTGAAGGTTAAATATTGATTACTCTCAATTGCGTGAGTTGAGAAGTGTCTGTGAGGCTCATGGCTAAGTCCCATGCTTTATACACATATTTTTTGTTAAATTCTTCTATTTGTCATTCGTTACAGAGAAAATTTCAGTGATTCGATCACGACAAACCCACTCAGATACTTAACAGAGCACTTCCGATAACTTCCTTGTTCAATTTCGAATGTTTAAAGTTTATCATACGATAAAGTTGATGTTTCGAGGACCATACATATCGTCAAAATCCCAATTTAGAGAGCAATACATTTTTCTATAATACGTTGCCGATAAACTCATTTCCCTGAGGCATCCAGTTCCGGAATCGTGCATGAGCTGTCCCAAAACAGGGCGCCTCTACTCCAGAGTTTTGAACCAATAATCTCATTTTAAAGCGAGTGTCTGGAGATCCTTCACTGAAAATGAGCAGGGCCGTCGACCCAGATATCGACTGCCTTCCCTAACACATGGCCTCCAGCAGCGCTCTTTAAGACAGAACTACTCGCTGCCGAGTCCCTCGAAGGAAATTTGGCGAGCACTTAAGCGAGACAATAACACAGTAAATATGATATCCAATATGCAAATGTACTGCCTTGGCGTCTATTGCAGCAGGGTCTATTGTAGGAGGGAAGGGGAAGCTCGGCGCATCTCAGACCATCGTCTCGTCCGAGGGGCCAATGAAGGCAAGACGGAGAGCGACTGAGAGCCGAGGAGGCCTCTCTTTGAACTCTATTAGTATTCATTGAAAATTATAATCTGTCCTTATGAGCAAACTGGTCCCGTACCTTAACGGGCCTTAACGTCAACAGACAAATGATAATTGTACGCCTAACTCAAAACCACACTTGTCCTTTAATAGCTTAGTACAACGCAACAAGGTCGCAAAATAGTGTTATTTCTAATTTAATATCAAAACCTATTGAATACAATTTTGATGTCCAGGAATTAGGTAGAAAAGATCATAAAAATCGCACATCTTTTCGTTAGAAGAGCATTTCCAGAGCAGCCATTCTAATCTCTAGAGGTGAAGTTCGCTCTTATTTATAAGGAATGTTTAATCAGCTAATCATTCGATACTGGTCTGGCAATAATCATCGTATGTTGTACCAACAATATCTCCAATCTGCAATGATTATTGCCTTGCCTATACGTCCGGAGATTTAATGTGTCGAGGCCTTTTACTTGAGAAGATTAGGATAGCCAAGATAGTTTAAGCCTACTTCCCACAACAGAGAGAAAAAGAGGGAAGGTGTCAAAAAGTGTGAAGTTTAGAGAACAGGGAATCCATGCAAATGGTGTGTTTGAGTACAAAATTCTTGCGCATAGAAACAGCAAATAAGGAAGGAAGTTTATGAAACAAGATAGAAGTTGAAGAAGAATGTAATAGGGCTGAAAAAGAGCAGCTGTGAGCCAGAAAAAGAGGGTACGTCACAAAACAAAGAATATGCTCTATTGCGACAGGAGGCTCACCTAACCTTCAGCTCGACATCTCACATCTTCTCCTGATAGCGCCAATGTCCACTGATAAAAATTATTGTCTTCCCTCGAGGAGACTTGTCTGTGATCATTTTCATAACGTTTTTAAAGTAAAATTTCATTCAGTAATTTTTGCAATAAATTAAAGGTTAATTAGGTCTCTCATTGTTGGTTTCTTTTTCATTAATTGTCCAAATTCCTGCATTCTTCTTGTCGAACCCTGTACTTTTGAATTCATGACCGAAATGCTCCTGATTTCGAATAATTCAAGCGAAATAGAGGCGTCATTATACGACAGTGCTTTTTGGACAATCTTGAATTACACTGTCAGCTTCACAAATTTTTAATTTCCCCGAAACAAAACCAAACTCTGCATGGAAAATTTTAATCCTGAAAGAACATGTAATGCAATGTCTTATTATAGATTCATAATACTCTAACAAGAAAATTGTAAATTTTCACAATGATACAATACTTTCCTGATACATTACTGACAGCATGATATCGTATTTCTCCTAATGTAATTAGGTAAACCATTAGTAGCGCAAAGGTTAGCTACACTTAGTTTTTTCTTTTTCCGGAGAACGGAATCAATACTCTCCTGATACATGCGGATCGAATGACATAATATTTCTTCAATGTATTTAGGTAAGCCATCAGTATCCCAAAGGTTAGCTACACTTTTTTCTTGTTTTTCCAGAGAACGGAATCAATACTCTCCTGATACATTACTGAACATATGATATCGTATTTCTCCTAATGTATTTGGGTAAGCCATCAGTACCGCCAAAGTTAGCTACACTTCTCTTCTTGTTTTTCCTGAGAACGGAATCCGTTGATGATGCTGGAAACAATTGATGGATTCGATGCCTTAAAGGCCGCTACCCTTGGCAGCTCATCCATCGATTACCTGGCTCCACGATCCATCTCAAGCGATCCCAACTTCCTCCCTAATGATCCCAAACACAGAAAAATGTTCCCTGTATTTCCATGAGCTAAAACTGCTTTGCTCGCGGGAGCACAAAAAAATGTTAAGTTCTCCTCGGACGTAAACAAGGATCAGTTTGAAGTCATTTTAGAACAGAAGTTGCGTTTGTGTAAAACAACGAGGAAATAATCCCGGGTTTTCAGACGCTAGATATTTAGCAGAGGCAGGAGGATAACTCTTTCAAAATGAAACTTAAATACTTGAAAACAGAACTTCTGTTCAGAATGAGACATTTTTGTCTCTTATGCATGCTCTTTTTATTCCTTCTATGAAGCGTAGTGACTTATACGGGTTTACACCGTGCTGCTAGTACTATGTAAATCACAAATGTCGCAGTACATTCAAAAAGATATGCTACACTTTCATTACTTACAGTATTTGTGTTCCTAAATAGTCAATGTGGAAGAAATTTAGCAAAGCCACTCGGTAACTAGTCACAGGTTGACACTCAGAGGCCTTTTTGAGATATCAACATAATGGAATGTTCTTTCGGCGCCAATGATCATCGATGTGGACTTTGCGCCGAGTGAAATGATCAGGAACTAAATTTTGCACTGCCAATAAAAAATTTTACCGTCGAAATGAACATTTTCCTAATACAAAGCTTCTCTGGGGCCAGAATTTGATAAGAGTTTAGGTCGTAGTATGATGCCCCGCTGGCGCAGTAATTTCTTACAAGTCATATCGGCCACACCAAATACCTCAACACATGGTGTAGAAATGTCGACTTGGAAAACCGTACTCTACCAGCGGCATCGCTACGACGATGCTAAGTATTTTGAAACTCCAGCCTTTTGAACACGTGTCATGGTATGTAAATGGTCTGTAATAGACAGGAAAACTATGCTGAAATCTATTTACTGCAGACTTAGAAACGACAGAAGTGAAAATTATCTCTATGGAGTGTGCAAACTTTGGTTCTTGTGGGTTATCTGTCACCACTTTTAATTTACGGTTTCCTTTTGACATTAAGGTTAGGTTAAGTTAGGTTAGCTTAGTTAAATTGTTATAAATTTTTACTATTTTAAATTTTTGTTTTGTTGTAGGCCAAAATAAATCTCTGGGACCTTCCAAGAACTGAAGAGGAAGGTCCCAGAGATTAGATGCATTGCATTAGAAAAAAATAAAAATGAACAAGGATACCTTGTCACATGAAAATCCATTCACACTGTCCAGAACATTAATTCAAAATTCATTAAACAATTACATTTTTCACTTTTTCCCCTAATAACACTTTCCCTCCTAAACAAGTGGTGACAGATAACCCACAAGTACCCAAACATTACTGCATTACATACTCAGTTAAAAGTTCATGCTATGTTTTTTGTAAGTACTCATTAAATAGAAAGGATGAATTATCCAGGCCAGGGACACGAAAATCATTTTCATAATTTTCGAAATTTTATTTTTGAACCTCTATCAATAAAGATCAAATTTTCTCAAATTGCAAGACGAATATTTTTAAGCATCATTGTGGGTTGGCTCAAGCAGAAGCCCTCCGAACCCTAAGCCCCCGAGAGCGAGTTGTTCTCCGCCATGCAACACAGCCTGAGCGCAGGAGCCGATGTCGTGAGAGCATGAACTCCTAAGTTTATTCATCGCCAAGGAAGTTAGAGTTGGTCCTCTAGAGCAGTGGTTCTTAACCCCTGGGTCGCGGCCCAAAGTTGGGTCGCCAAGACATTTCATTGGGTCGCTAAGGTTTTGTGTAACCTGCTTGTGTTTAGTATCGTAATATTTTTACTGTTATGGAGACTTGGGTCGCGGCGGTTATTCTGGCAATATTTTGGGACACTGCTTAAAAAAGGTTAAGAACCACTGCTCCAGAGTCTAAATCCACCTCGTCGCTTGCAACACGATCCATCGATGGGTCGTGTTTAACACGTTGACGATGTATTGTAGCTACGGATAAATAAATTAAGTTTCAAGTACCAGAATTGAAAAACTTACATAACCGCTGGTATACATTTCTTTTCTTTCGAAGAATTGTAAAAAAATATAATTTCACGATGATGTTCTATCTCATTCGCTAATATACGTTTTAAAACATGTAGTGGAATGTTTGAAATGCTGGTCATTTATTCCGGAGCGTAAATGAGCAGTGTACCTAGTGGCACACAAATGTCCCGATACGCCGCCAACGTGTCAAGTTCTTCCTGCTGCCGACCGCCCATCGATGGCCGTTTGACAAATTTTAACAATCTTTCAAAATTAATAGTATAGAGTGGACCCAGTTAAAGTTTGGTATTTATAAAATTGCTGATAATTTTTTATTTTCAATTTGAGTTGAATATTGAACTTCAGTTTAACCCAGTCGCACGTCGCCTCGTTGAGCCCAAAATCGGTTTCACGTTTTACGGATTTTTGCTTATTTCTTGTAGTTCCACAAATGTGCACCCGGTCGATCCTCGAGTTGTGTGGCATTTTACGTGAATCTCAACTTATACGAATAAATATAAGTTCCAGTTATTCTCAACTGGAACCACGAATCCCATTAGTTGAAGGACCGACATATTTTTATGCGTGTGGTATTTATTTTCAAATAAACCGATATTGCACAACTCAAGGACCGAGTGATGCGACGGATGCGATCTGACCCACCTGTTTTTACGCTTCTATCATTTATGGCATAGATATGATACGTGCGCTTCGTCAGTAAAAACTACAGAACTCCTGTAACAAGATATGACTCGTTGCGCTATATCCTCGCTGTAAGCGCGATCACAAAATTATGTCCGCAAAAGCACGATTTCAATCATTAAAAACGTGGTTTTGCCCATGAAAATATCGTTTCCATGTTTTACACAGCTGAAATTTCCTTTATATTTTTACTGGACACTTAGTGAAGGATTGAAATCTGTTTCTTTCATCACATTCCGACCAAAATCACTTGAGTTAAAACCATAAGAATTTTCCAGCAGAGGGCTTATTTCCCCACATCTCCGCTTCTGCCCGGTGTGCGGGGGGCACCACGGTTCACAGCTGCACGAATGTGCGGGCGTTAGCGTTATATATGACCCGAACGCTTATGAATTGACCGTGTATATGACTCGAACGTTTATATGACTCGAACGTGTATAGGACTCGAACGTTTTTAAGACTCCAACGTGTATATGACTCGAACGTGTCTAAGACTCGAACGTGTATAAGACTCGAACGTGTATAAGACTCGAACGTGTATAGGACTCGAACGTGTATAGGACTCGAACGTGTATAAGACTCGAACGTGTATAAGACTCGAACGTGTATAAGACTCGAACGTGTATAGGACTCGAACGTGTATAAGACTCGAACGTGTATAAGACTCGAACGTGTATAAGACTCGAACGTGTATAAGACTCGAACGTGTATAAGACTCAAACGTTTTTACGACTCGAACGTTTTTATGATTCGAACGTTTGTAAGACTCAACGTTTTTACGACTCGAACGTTTTTATGATTCGAACGTTTGTAAGACAACGTTTTTACGACTCGAACGTTTTTATGATTCGAACGTTTGTAAGACTCAACGTTTTTATGACTCGAAAGTTTTTCGACTCGAACGTTTGAGTGTCTCGAAACCTTAGGTTTCTCAGCTGTTTGTTCTGCAGCATCAACTATGCGGGCAACCAGATCTTGCTCTCAATCCACAGGGGTGGCATACACCAGCTCCTTCATCGCCCCCAACAGGAAGAAATCAAGTGGTGTCATGGCTTGTGAGCGAGGAGGCCATGTCACTGGGCCGCCTCTGCCAATCCACCTGTTGGGAAACTGCTCATCTAAAACCTCTCGTGATCCAAGGAAATAATGGGCTGGTGCTCCATCATGTTGAAACCACATTCTTCTACGTATGTTCAGAGGGACATCTAATAATGCAGGCAAAACTTCTTGCAAAAAAATCCTGCATTCAGGGCCATGCAGTGAGAGGTCAAGGTATCAAATCAGGACCAATTGAATTTTTATTTACAATTCCTGCCCACACGTTGTCGCTGAAGCGATGTTGATGTTGATGAACACTAATTATGTGAGGATTATCGACAGCCCAATGGTGAGAATTGTGCGTAATCAATACACCACAACGAGTGAAAGATGCTTCATCAGTGAACAGGACTCTCTTTGGAAAACCGACATCATTATTTGTTTTTGCAAAAACCTCTAAGCACATTGCATGCGAGGCTCATGATCTGTAGGAAGCAAACTTTGCACTCTTAGAAAATTATGTGTGTTAGTTTTGATCGTGGAGTTCTCGCCCTAAAGTAACATGACTTGAAATGCTCAAATGTTGAGCAGCACAGCGTGTACTATCACGAGGATAATGTTCAAAATGTTGAATGATTCGTCCTAGGTGATCGTAGCGTGGACGCCCTGTTTCCTGTCTGTTTATCCTGAAGCTTCCATTTTTACGCAATCTCCTGCGTAAGTTGGTTAAGAACCTGTGTCCAAGAACCTCACGATTAGGGTAGCGTTCTCTATACAACTGTGAAGCAAGTAAAGCATTTCCTGCTGCAGCTCTGTACGTGAAATGCATGTCAGCAAGTTCTGCACTCGTGAAGCGCTCCATGCTTACTGTTCGACGTGCAGTTAACAAATGAGAAATAGAATTGCGTTCTTCCCTACTCAACTTAGTACTATGAATTAAACTTTCAAACTCGATCCAAACATGCAACTGTTTAATAAACATTTCCATTTCTATGGTTCTCCGTGCAGGTACATTAATCACCTAAAACCTAACTTCGTTGGCAGGCGATGCGTGCGAGCGCTTAATATTTAAGATTTAAGAAATTTTCAACTTGGAATTACTCGAAAAAGGTGGAGTTTTTAGATTTTGGTTACTCATGAAAATCGCTTTGTTTTGCGATTTTTTATAGTTTGATTTTTTAACTTTAGTTCTGAAACACCCTGTATATCCATTCTAATAGTACCCGCGATTAAAATCTTGTACTTGTATTCTGGTAAAACTTGCATCCCAGATAGGGTCATTAAGCATCCTTTAACAGCGTGAAAGAAACAGACCAGCCTATTTAATGTGTGTAATTTTGATTTCCATTGTAATAGCATAAGAGAAATTACGCACATAAATATAAAGTTTATTTATCAATTTAATGAGACACCTGGCTCTTTATTGTACAATACTAGTGTGCACGGCTCATCAAAAATGACGAGATTCAATACCTTTTTTGAACAAATTTCCCATATGTGGATGACAAACAAATATATCCATTCTAACAGTACTCGTGATAAAAATATTCTTGTACTTGTGCACTGGTGAAACTCGAATCTCAGATACAGTCATTATAACTCTCCTTATGAGCGTGACAGAGAAATGGAAGATGCAGACTCCAAACAAATAAACCAAGGGTACTATTAGGACGTTGCAGGACCCGTGGAAATTCCGCGGACAATGTCATCGTTCAGCCATGTGACCCACGGAAAAAATTCCGTCAACGTTACCTAACTTATCCTATCCTAACCTGATCTTCAAAATTAAATTTCAAAATTTTTATGGCTACAACTGTCTATTTGAATGTTATAAACATGATGCGAGTACCCGAAAGCTTTTTTCCCTCCGGAAGTATTTTTATTCATTTTTCAAATAATTCAAAGGAAAATTCGTTCGCTTCCCTTAAGAAGCGGACACCAAACAAATATATAAATATTTAAACAAACACACAACAGGTTTTATTAGGTTTGATCGTTTATCCCATTTCAATTATTTTTCATTATCACATCTTTTTTTCGTTCGAGTGGCGTTTCCATGCTTCAGCTTATTTCAAAGGAAACTTATTTTTCTTGTGACAGTAATAAACACTTAGAATACAGTATTTTTCATCCGTAGTAGAAGTAGTACCATATCCTAGATACAGAAATTCATCATAACTGAAAGTGCGAGCTTGTGTATGTATATTGTAATATGCAACACCCAGCCGAACTCGGTATTCACGATACGGACTCGAATAAATAAGGCTCTGGAGCTCGCTAATTTTTTTGAGTTACTTATTATAGTGCACTTGTACAACGAAAATGAGTATTAATTTGCCAGTGAACTGAAACCAAGACCGCCACTGCTAATTTATTCCTCTCTAATCTTAAGAGCTTGACACGAAACATTTAAATCTATCTAACCTAATAATACCCGTTGTGTGTTTATATTTATACATTTGTTTAGTGTCCGCTTCTTAGGTTCATAGGATGTGTATTTATTTGTTTGGTATCCGTTACGCTTTCGTCTGAGTTCCCGGAATCATGGATACCGAATTCTACAGTATGATATTAAAAAATCGCCTTTACATGCATTGATATGTTTGACATTTTACCAGGATTGGTTCGGTTAGGATAGGTTTGGTTAAGATAGGTTCGGTTAGGATAAGTTAGGAAGGAAAGGTTAGGAAGGTTAGGTAATATTGACGGAATTTTCTCACGGGTCCACCTAGCTTAACGATGACATTGTCCGTAGAATTTTCACGGGTCCTTCTACTATACCTAATAATACCCTTGGTTTATTTGTTTGGAGTCCTCTTCTTCAATTTCTCTGTCACGCTCATAAGGATAGTTATTATAATGATAATAAGGATAGTTATAATGACTATCTGTGATACGAGTTTCACCAGTGCACAAGTACATGAATATTTTTTTATCACGAGTACTTTTAGGATGGATATATTTATTTGTCATCCACATCTGGAAAATTTGTTCAAGAAAGGTATTGAACCCCGACATTTTTCATGGGCCTTACACACTTGTAAATATTTAAGCGCACGACGGTCATTCTTAGTTTTATATGACTCGTATATTCCTTATGACTCGAATGACTCAAAGGTTCAGCTCGCATGTCACATCGGTGTATTTGCAATTCGTCACTAAAACCTGGAGCCAGACTTTCAATCAACTAACGTCGTCGTAACCGTACGGATGGCAACGTTAGTTCTTCTAAATCGACTTGGCTACTCATGACCACTTACGCTGTCAGTTGTACCACTACGGTCATTTGAAATCCGGCCCTGTGTCTAAGATCAGTAGATACGAATTATTTTTGAGTAATTTTTCTTAAACTTTGAGCTCGTTAATTTTCTGCGAAAACAGTAGACATAATTTTGCAGAGCTATCTACTAAGTTCCAAACGTACAGAACTTTTAGCATTTAATGAAAACTTTGCTAAAGCAAAGTTTTGTGTATTGCTTTGTGCATTGCTGAACGCAGGCGGCAACCATCACGCAAACTCGCATGATGCGCTAGTCAATGAACTCCTATTCAGACGTGAATCCGGAAATTTTTCAGGAAACATCAGAGAGTTTTCTTTCATTCCATACTTTGAGCACGGCTTGTAATTTTCTGAAATGATTACGAACAACATTTATGTTTGAAATAAAATCATTTCAGTAAGTAATGGCTCATTTTCAAACATTCTTACACGAATTCCAAAACTCAAATTTTGAACTGACGAAATAAAATTTAAAATGTTGTAAATTAGAAATTCTCGCATAATGGAATTCAATTTTCTTTTACATAGTATTTTTACTTCGTCGGAACAAACGCTTAAAAAATTCACACCTCAAAATTGGAGAAGTCTTCGGGAAAAATTTCGGAACAGAAGTCATGATTTCCTGGAGAACTTCTCTGCACGTTAAATATTGACCTGCTCGTGATTCAATTTCTTATGTAATTCTGCGCACGTTTTTGAACTTATGTTAGTGAGTTATCAGTATTTTTGTTGCCAAAATTGTAAAGGTCCCATGCTTGAAAGTCTGAAGGCTTCCCCAATTTTGGGCAGGAAAGTCTCTATTTGCTGCCGAATGATATCAACCACGAAAACTGCTCCCGAAAGTCTCCGACAGGAAAACAAATTTCCTGGCAAGGGATGACAAACAGATGAAAATTGCGTGCTCTGCTCTTTGGGTTCGTTGTGTAAACTTCCCGTCGGACAAACTTTGTCGGAAAAATTCTCCAGGAAGCTATAATTAAACAGTGAAACAAGAAAAGACAATGTCTGGCATTTGCCGTGCAGACTCGTGGCCAACGTTGTGTATTTATACTTTTCATGCACATTTTCTTTTCGAGCTTCCCTCTACTTAATTAGACCAAAAGAAAGAATCAGTGGGCGTGATGTCTTTCAATATTTGACAGTGCCTCATCACAGCACTGACAAATTAGTCTCATGGTCGTAAAAATGTTATCAGGATATTCAACATTCACACATTGCGAGAGCGAATACGGTTATGATGAGTTTATTATATCAATAATAAATTGATTTGTTGCTATGATTGCTCATTGATGAAGATTCCAACACACCCAACTTGTTACAGAAGATTTGTTCGGCGCATCAAGTTGAGAAAAAATTCGTCACATTATTTAACCGGTCAAAACCTCCAGCAAGAGGAAATTTTCTTTGGAAAAAACAACAATACTCGTAAAAAAAGTAAACATGGTAACGACAGAGGATATCCCAACACCCAATAGAAGCCAGATGTGCACATTGTAGGAAACGGCATCGGAGTTCTTCACAAATAAAATTGAATAGCGAAGACTGCAACCAAAAATAAGACAATCTGCAATGGATAAAAAATTATACAGGACAGCAGTTCGACACCATAAAAAAGTGTTTTTAGGATGAACCGCAAAAACAATACAGAACAATACTCAACCAAAAATGACAACAAAAAAACACAATATTACCCACAAATTTATTGGTTTTAATAATTGAAACAATTATTAATATGTACCTACCCACGATCAACGGCCTGAATCCATTATTTTTTAAGTTCAATGGGTCCCGGATCAACCTACGTAACTTGAATATTCTAGTCTAACCTAACCTGAGTGTGCGGCAGGCGCGCACGGACCGCCCCACGGTTAAATTTAGGCGCTGGGATCCAGGACGTCCGCTGCGTGCAATTTATAGTCGCTGAAAGCCGGCGTACGGTTATCCTTCCCTCTGTCTCTTTGGGTAGATCGGTTTTTGAACCCGTGGATGTTGAACATAATAATAATGATAATGATAATAAGGGTGCTAATATTAATGTTACAGATGAAGGGTTGACATGAGGTTACATAGGCAAAACTGATGGGAAAAAAGGCAAAAGAGGAACATGAAGAAAGGAGCACCTCATGCAATGAGGGAATTCAGGCCAAAAAGCAGTACACAGAAGAGAAGGACGCTAACATTAAATGCTGATATAGAATACGAAAGAAAACAACTGAAAAATAAAAAAACAAAGGCAGCTCCTCAAAAATGTAGCTGTCAAACATGACGGTGCGGCTATACCTGTCATGTTGTGATCCGAAATTCAACGCCTCTCGCGTGTCCACCAGAAGCCTCGTTACTTTTTGTCCAATTACAGGGAATGGTTCTATCAGCATTTCTGCTACACGAGTGGGTGTAATATTTCTTGATTAGCTCCCCTTCCGAGCTCCCCCAACACAAAAGCATGTTCCTGTCATCAGCGTGCATTGAGAATGAACAAAGAACTGAGAATTATATTCTTTAAACCTACTGCGTTCTTTCTTGCTGAAGGTACTGTAAAGGCGAGTAATCTGCTGAGCGAAGTGCATTGTAACATGAAAGCTTGAAAAATATACCTCCTGAACTCTTTTTTTTTTTTTTGGTACATGCGTTGGGAATCATTTTGTGAAAAGTGTGCGAATCATTCTCCATTTAGCCTTCTCAAGCGTGAAGCTGGTAATTCTCATTACATTGATGATAAACAAAGCTGAAAGTACCCGTATAATTCTCATGTTAACGGCATTAATTATTTTTTTCTGTCACAACTTAACTGGTGTAATAAACTTTTTGAAGTCGTTCTGCTTTATTTCGCCTCGCACTAATATATTCTTCAATTAGGCTCTTTCAAACATTTTACTCACAAAAGAATAAAAACAAATTCCCTGCCTCTGAATGAAACGGGCCCTGCATTCATATTGACAGCTCAGCGGAATCTTATTCCCGTGGTTCCCGCACAAATAACAAAATGCGGCTAACTGACGGGAGGCCAGCGCAAATTAGCATATTCCGGAAGGCAGGGAAGGCATTGCCTTATAATCATCGATAGTTAATATGTGCATGTGAGGTGGGGCAGCCCTGCCGTATAGGGGCCGTGAGACACAGCATTTAGGTGACGCACGAGTTCACCAATTTTGGGACACGAAGCTTGCATCATCTGTACATGAGTAGAATAATAAGTTTCCATTTGTCTCAATGTGTCACACTTTCTTTAGTGATCAGACTGGACGTAATTAACGCTTTTAATATCGTCATAGGTAATCATTTGTTCATGCTGTATCATGTATACTTCCTACTGTGTTATGATTTTGTCATGTGCTCGCTGTGGTACAGTGGTTGAGGGATCGGCCTTGCATGTTGGAGACGAGGGTTCGTATCCCGGCACTGGCGCGGCGATTTTCCCCGTTGGGTATGAGGGAGAGCTCAAGCACAATACCCCACTCAACCCAGGTGTCAGAAATGGGTACCGGCTTCACGGGGGAACCGTCAAGGTGTCCAATATTTAGTGTTAGTTATAAGACATTTGAAAAACCAATGCTTAAGATCATATGTATCAGGCTTGATTGGAAATAAAGCATCCTAAGATGCCGATGTTTGTTTGTTTACTCTGCATGAAGTGTCCACTTTACGTTGCAATGTTGAGATGAGTTAAGTCAGGGTAGGTTTGGTTAGGGTAGGGTAGGGTAGGGTAAGTTAGGTTAGGTTCGGATAGGATTGGTTTGGTTATTTAACTTGAAAAAAACGCAAACTCTTTCTCGGGTTCAGCTAGTTAATGATTATTCCACAAGTTGCTTTTTAACACGAAGACCGAGATGAGTTGTACTGAAGTTCAATATTCAACTCTAATTTAATGTCAATTATAATGAGCAATTTAGAAAATAGTAAACATTAAATGGATCGTGCCTTTATTTAGTTTAGATTGAGCATTCATAAAACTTGAGTTTGTGAATACTGGTCGGTCAGCAGCATTATGTAAATTCCCTCCGTGTACACCGGCCTCATCACAACCAAGTACCATCACATAATCACACATTTCCAAGCCCGCACACGCTGTACAGCATTTCAGTCCACTGTCCCATGCAGTGAATTTGACTTATTTCTTCTGCTTGAAAAATGGTCAACTTTACGGTACTCGTCATTTTTATGGTGATTGGTGTTCGCCTAACCTCTTCGCAACCGTAATTCTGACAAAAATATTTCCCAATGTACATCTGATGTCCGTGGACACCAAACATAATTCATACCCCAGATGCAAAACTTTTAGCTAAGCTTGTTCGACTAAAACCAAGTTATGACTGATCAAACAACGGTTCAAAATATATTAGAGAAATATTCATTTTCCGTTTTGATACAGGGAGTTGTTTATAACGCATCGTGACCATGAGGAACTCTCAGGAGTAATTTTTTCTCAGAAATGTGGCATTGTCGGCAGTGTACGTGTCTCCCTAGTGTACTGGTGTTGCCTGGTTGCCTGTGTGTGTCCCTGGTGTACTAGTGTTGCCTGGTTGCCAGTGTGTGTCCCTGGTGTACTGGCGCTGCCTGGTTGCCAGTGTGTCCCTGGTGTACTGTCGTTGCTTGGTTGCCAGTGTGTGTCCCTGGTGTACTGGCGTTGCCTGGTTGCGTGTCCCTGGTGCACTGGCGCTGCCTGGTTGCCAGTGTGTGTCCCTGGTGTACTGGTGTTGCCTGGTTGCCTGTGTGTCCCTGGTTGCCTGTGTGTCCCTGGTGTACAGGCGCTGCCTGGTTGCCAGTGTGAGTCCCTGGTGTACTGGCGTTGCCTGGTTGCCAGTGTGAGTCCCTGGTGTACTGGCGTTGCCTGGTTGCCAGTGTGAGTCCCTGGTGTACTGGCGTTGCCTGGTTGCCAGTGTGAGTCCCTAATTTACAAGTGTTTTGCAAAAAACTCATGATCAAATCCTCGTCCCGATATATGGACAACTGCCCAACAAAATTTCCACCATCAATTTTAAGAACTTCGAACGACCCTTTTAAAAATGTATTTATCAGTAGTCAACTTGAGAGCCCATGAGACTTATTTTTCATTTTTAATAATCGAAAGAATGTTTTTTATGGTTTCAGATACTGATTTCTCTTTCCACTCAAACGGAATTATAAATCAGCTGCGGTTTTTCACTTCAGGAGTGACGTCGAATGCTGTCCCATCATTTCGTAGAAGTCGTGTCTAGCTAATTATGAAACAACTCAGTTATGATTAAGGAAAATCATTTTTCTTTAATCGAATGTTCATTAGGAATTTAAAAACGAGGAACACTGCTCGTAGGTTTAGCATTATTTAATATTACACATCGTCAAATCTACAAAATCTTTCGGAGTCTTGCTCCATCCTCAGTAGGTACAGTCTAAAAAAACGTGAGAAAACAAAAGTTCGTCAGACATGTTGAAAAAGTAAAATTGATAAAAAACTCATGTAAAAATTCCCAGCGGATAAGAACTGTACATATTGTTTAAAACGGGTTTTTCTTTGGCTATTTAAAAAAATTCTAAAATTCTTAGTTCTGAATCATTAAAAGCATTGCACAATATTTCAAATTGGTCTTCAGCGACTCCAGCACCGCACAGCTCAGCATGGAGTCGCACAGACGAATGAGGCGGTTGCGCAAGAGGCCTCCCAGTACGATAACTAACTCCGCGATGTTGGGCAATCCTTATATAAAACGGCAAGGTCGTCATACCGACATAGCCTGATGTACACTGTACACAACTAAATTTGTAAACTAAGGACGCCCTCATTCGCTTCGGAAGTACATCTCTATACCGAAAAAATGAGCCTATTTTAAATGAATTTACAGAAATTAAGCACAATTTTACCTCAGGAAAATAGCGATTGAAGAGCAATTCCAAATCTCTAGAAATCTTCTCAGACAACTGTCAAAAGAAAGGAAAACTTCAATACAAACATCGTACAGGGTCGATATTGTCACTAACTTTTGAATATTTTTTGCCAAAAACCTCGTAACATTAGTGTAAATTAAGGAAGAGAGAAACCCGTTGTTACGAAAAAAAGCGTGCAAGAAATTGTCATTGTGAAGGTTGTTAAAACTAGAGCAAATATTGTAAGCTCTGTTTACAAGTGTCCTAATCGCATTTACTTTGAACCTGAAGCTACAAAAACTAAAAAAACTCAAACCCAAACCTGTGAAAGAAGGTTTTCGATATACAGAGGTAGTGAAAGTTTTACCAGTTCTTGCAACATTTGCATCTAAAAAGGGAATACAATCATGATCTTCGGTTTCGACAGTAAATTTTGTGGAATGATGCTTAGAATTCAAGTAGTCGAGAAATAATGGAACATGGCCAGGATCTCTAAACAATACAAAGGTGTCGTCAATGTATCTACGATAAAACGTAGACTTGAAATCCAGGGGACAATCATCAAGCCACTTTGTCTCCCAGTGGCCCATAAAAATGTTTGAAAAGTTTTAGAAAAACCCGTTTTAAATAATATGGATAGTTCATATCAGCTGGAAGTTTTTACATGATATTTTTGTCTATTTTGCTTTTTCAACATGTCTGACGAACTTTTGTTTTCCTACGTTTTTTCAGACTGTACTTACTGATGATGGAGCAGGACTCCGAAACGTTTATAGATTTGACTATGTGTAATATTAAATAATGCTCAACCTACGAGCAGTGTTCCTCGTTTTTAAATTCCTAGTTATGATTAAGAATTAAAAAGATTAAAAGTTCTATCGTGCCAAACAGATCACGATTCATCTCACCCGCGCCCTTTCAAACTGATTGTCATGGTTTCTCCTCATTTCAAATAGCAACTTGAATTTCAGAATCATAATCGATATTATGTGGAGTGCATTATTGACCAACTTCAATTACGTGAAACACAAAATAGCATTTCACCACACTGGGTAAACTTCCTTATTGTAAAACTATTCACAACGGTCAGGTACTGTATGTGATCAAAAGTTTCCGACACCCCCTAAAACATGGGTTTTTCATTTTGGATGCATTGTGCTGCCACCTACTGCCAGGTACTTCATATCAGCGACCTCAGTAGTCATTAGACATCGTGAGAAAGCAGTAAGGAACGCTCCGCGGAACTCACGGACTTCGAACGTGGTCAGGTGATTAGGTGTCACTTGAGTCAGAAGTCTGATGAAGACGACACCTCACTTGGTGTAAGTAGCGTGAACAGTGGACGATTTAACAGTGGAAAACGTGGTGTGGAGTGATGAATCACGGTACACAATAAGGCGATCCGATGGCAGGGTGTGGGTATGGCGAACGCCCGGTGAACGTCATCTGTCATCGTGTGTAGTGCTAACAGTAAAATTCGGAGGCGGTGGTGTTATGGTGTGGTCGTGTTTTTCATGGAGGGGGCTTGCATCCCTTGTTGTTTTGCATGGCACTATCACAGCACAGGCCTACATTGATATTTTAAGCACCTTTTTGCTCCCCACTGGTGAAGAGCAATTAGGGATGACGATTGCAGCTTTCAACACGATCGAGCACCTGTTCATACTGCACTGCCTGTGGCTGAGTAATTACACGACAATAACATCCCCGTAATGGACTGGTCTGCACAGAGTCCTGACTTGAATCCCATCGAACACCTTTGGGATGTTTTGGAACGCCGACTTCGCGCCAGGCCTCACCGACCTACATCGATACTTCTCCTCAGTGCGACACTCCGTGAAGAATGGGCTGCCATTCCCCAATAAGCCTTCCAGCACCTGATTGAAAGTATACCTGCAAGAGTGAAAGCTGTCATCAAGGCTAAGGGTGGGCCAACACCCTATTGAATTCCAGGATTACCGATGGAGGACGCCATGAACTGCAAAGTCATTTTCAGCTACGTGTCCGGATACTTTTAATCACATAGAGTAACTTGTTTCGATCGAGAGAACTGTTCCAACGTAGAGATAGCTTGCATTTTTACTGCGCTGCTGACTTAATTATAAATCTAAAACGGTCACTTGAAGTCCAGTGAACTGAGAACCACCACAACTGAGCGCTTGTGGGTTGTGACCAGCCACTCAATTTGGGAGTATTACCAGGCTAACATTTTTGTTATCAAAATTCTTGAAATGGGTCGTTTTTGTGATCAAAATTCTCTAAAAAGGTCGTTTTTGAGTTCAAAATTTTCTGAAAGGGTCGTTTTTGTGTTAAAAATTCTGTAAAAGGGTCTTTTTATTATCAAATTCTCTAGAAGGGTCGTTCTTGTGATCAAAATTCTCTAAAAGGGTCGTTCTTGTGATCAAAATTCTCTAAAAGGGACGTTTTTGTGATCAAAATTCTCCAAAAGGGTCGTTTTCAACTAATACATTGCTATCAAGGTCTCTCAGCATCTGACAACCCGGCAGGATTGCCAGATTCCTCTCTAGCTGAGCACTCTTGCGAGATTATTAAGCCCCTAGCCACGACAAGGGTGTTCCAGAGAAAGGGAAGCCCCATTTGATTTAGTTAATGAAACGGGAAGTCTATGCTCAATATTTAATCTCACACAAATCCCATACGCATAGAAACAGTGGGTTAGAAAAGAAGTTTACAATAAAAGATAATCCTGTAGTTAAAGGAGCATATCAGAGGTACTGAAAAACAGAACAGCAGTGAACCGAAAAAAAAGGTCTTTAACAAAACATAAAACTTGTCCTATTTCAACGTTTGAAAGGTCTATCAAACCTTCAGCTCGGGACCTTACGTTTTCCCCTAGGATCAGCCCTGCATGATCGCCGGGTGCCTCCTTTACTTGGCAGCCGTGCAGGGGATGCCAGATGCTAGACACGCTCTTGTGCCAAATTTCACTCAAGAAAAGTCGAAGTCATTTTGGTCAAAAAAAATCTCGATCGGACAATCCTTAGTTGAGACAACATTTTCAGTTCAGGTTGTTTCCTTGAACTGTCACACACACAAGACACATGTCTCCTCCCATGCCCGCATCGCTTCCAGCTCAATAATTTTGTTTCTGTCTCATTTGGTACCCGCATTGACGGTCAATTATCTTCAAATCTATTCGACAAATTCGTTTCTTTCATTAAACTGACGACAGTTTCAATTTAAGATCTATCATTTCGCTTATAAGTTAAGCATTTGAAAGAGAAACAAAATAAAACGAAGCACTTTGAGTATTCGATCGTTTTCTAATAAATAAAAAACGTTTTTGAAACATGTTTATACCTCAATATATTGGGAATACGTCTATACCCAGCCATATTTTTACGCTGTAATTTTATACTTTTTGTGTTATGTTCGCTTCAAACAGAACTGCACCAGTGCATCAAACCGTCCGACCAGTTCTCAACCCAAAAAACGGATATCTCTAACACGACAACCCAGCTTTCACTTAGCCTACATCCAAACCTTCACTGAACCGGCCTTTCAACCTCCTTTTAACCCGATACCCTAGCTTCTACTAACCCGACAACTCAACGTTCCCTCATACGACAACCCAACCTACGTTTACCCAACAACCCACATTCATTTACCAGACATCACAGCCTTCATTAAACAGACAAGGTGAACAGTTTCCGCCTAGAGCGTCAATGCGCAGAAATTTTCATTTTCATGCGGAAAAGAGAAAGTTTACTCACTACAGACATTATTGCGTACTATTAACATGAAAGCCCCTATACATACAATCGACAACCCCTGCAACACCTAAATACGACTGTGAATTATAAATACCCACATTATTCGCTTTGTTCAACTTTAATAACAGGAATGAACAACATTCGAGACCTAAGATACATCTTTACGGCTACACCAAAGCTAAGTATCGCAATCGTTCAAGAGTAAACAAATTAAATTTCAAAGCTGTCTCTCGATCAAACGAACAAACCAAGACATACAGTATGTCCCTGCGAGAACGATCATGAATCAATCTCCATTACTATTTCGGCACAAACTTGCAGTATCAGCAGCAGCAACATGCGTAAGAAATTGCTCCAACAGGAATTGTACTCTGCGCAAACGAGAGTGAAACCAGTGTGTCGTGAGGCAATCGACTGCCCGCATGTAAGTAAAACTAAACATAGACAACAGAACTTGTGACCCGTGCGAGCTGGAAGATTGTTTTTATTATGTACTGGCCACACTGCATAAATTAAATAAAGCGTGGAGTTAAGAACCCATAACACTTGATATCGGAGGAATTTAGCAAGTTTTCACTTGACTGCTGATGTCGCCAGAACTCTACCTGGTTTGGAGCCATTCTTTGAGGCAATTACGCTCGCCCAATTACCGAGGAACGAGACAGAAACACCCCAACTTTAAATAAGTGAATAATTCGCTCTCTCTAGACTGCTGACAAAGGGAAAAAATCCGCCTTAACTTTGGTGTTAAGAGGCTTATAAACTTGCGCAACTCGAGGGACGAGGCCTGGCGAGTTCACAAGAAATTGTCCATAAAACACTGCTGACGAGCCTGATACCTCCAATTTCGCTGGACATTCTATTTAAATTCTTTCCTCCTGTGTATTCATGAATGGAAATGAGCTCATCGACCAAAAAATCATCGATCAGCGACCGTGAACTCGGGCTGGAAGACTAGTTAGAATTAATCATAGGATATACGAACCAGAGCCAAATTGTTTGGCCGGTACTTCTAGGTTGGTAAAACTCGTACAGCGTCGATTAATTTAATTCAGCCGCTTTAATTACACGTAAATTGCACAGTGGAGTTATTCATTCAAGAAACTTTGGTTGGAGCGTAAAGAAGTAAAAAATTATTCCGTTGCGTACAATCGTATTGTTCTCTAAAACTTCAGAATTCAGGAGCATGTAAATCGAAAACTGTGCATCGTCAGAATAGAAATCAGACTTTCAACGTCAGTACAGCCGTATGAAAGGCAATCGTTATTATACCTCCATATCCACTCCTGATATAAATATGGAGTATTTCTATCATAATCCGGAATTGCATCAACAATGTGAGTTTACAGCAATTAAAAGTTCTCGTGCGTTGAAGGATCATCGATATTTTCAGGGTCACTGGCAAGCCTATCACCGTCAAAGACGCTTAAAATTTCACGGGCTTTTTCGTTCTCTCTGCCTCCACGTTAATTTCAACTTCCAAATCCCCAAAAACCCATCGCTCTGTACGTAAACTGCTTTCGTATAAGAGAATGAAATTCAGCCGAGGTTCAACACAGAACGGGAGGTGTGATGTATCGCTATAAGTGTGTGTCTATGAATTAAATCAAAAATCTAAATTGTAGAGGTGAAAATCGCGCCAGACCTTTTCAAGCCTGAGACTGAAGAAGGATGTATGGTGACTATTGATGCATTGGAGGAGTAAATTAGTTGCCGTCCTTTAGCGATAACATTCACGACAGACTCGGGCGCACAGGAGTAAGAAGTGGTGTTTCAACACGTAACAAAGCGTTTTCAACATTTAATTGAAACAATTTCGTGGTCGACGTACAGGATTGCAGTGGTTCCAATGATTGTTTTACTTTGATTCTGTTCTTGAGGAATTCAATTCTTAACTGCATTCGATTGCGTAACGTGTATTGTGTAACTAACACTATCGTACATTAGAAGAGAAAATACTGTCCCACTCGAAAGTAAATTGTGTTTATACTCGTTATTCAATTTCATCGTGCGTTTTTTGCCTGTTGGAAAAGCTTTAGCATAAAAATACCGAGTGTGCCTCGATAATATGCGACTAACAAACTAAAATGGTTCATTAGTTCCTAACGAGCCGTGAAAGAACAATTCAACCATCGGAAATTTGGTTAATTGGGGACCACAGACAGATATAGCAATTTATTTACGTAGCTTCGGTCTAGCGAGCGACGTGGACCGATAATTCAAAACAGATTTCAAGCTCCTGTAATTCAGGCATTGAATTCTTAAGTCAAAATTATAAACTCATATATGAAATTTATTTACAGACTCCACGCTGATGTTTTTGCAAAATTAATCTTTATAATATTAGTTTAGCAGATCTAATGAAGTTTGGGGCCGAAACAGATTAAATGAACGTTTAAATCTTATAAAATGTCGGTAATATTTCATTTTTTAATGGCCCACAAGTTTTTGATGAAATGCCTGCCGCAGTCAGTTTCTAATGTAACGCCGGTGAATTCTTAGTGGCGTTTCACAACTAGCAGTTGAAGCCAGTATTAACAGTTCGAGACTATGTTCATCCCCGAGTATGTGATCTGCATTTCCTTCGTAGGGAGCAATACTGATTTAACAGTATTCCTCTATTCCGCTAGAGAAGTTAACCGCGCTCTGGGCTATCGAATTGATTGCGAGGCGAAGTGTAGGGTCTCGCTGCAGAGAGGTCAGTGCTGCTTGCTTCGAGATCTATAGGTGGAAACTTGACTAGGGCTATGGAGCGAAAACGGAGTGAGGAGTCTTGGCCTTGCGCTGTTGCTCGGAAGAGTAACAAGTGGAAAGTCTAGACCGAAGAGTCTAGAAAGAAGAAAAAAGCTGCTCGGCAAAGAGTTATTCTTTTTATACAGGCTTCGCTCCAGAAGGCGCAGGTGAGCCGTCTAGCGTGCTCCTGCCTGCTAGACGGTGCCAGCTTGGTGTCCAGTATTCGTGCTGGTAGCTCGTTCATGAGTCGTAGTGTAGGCTGAGAGGAAGTGCCGCTCTGCTATTGGGCAGCATGCGGTGGCGAACCGATACGTATTATTCGCACGACAAGCTCACTGTTATGTTGTACAGACGAGTGGCGAGTCATTACCCTGTATTTTCTGAAAGGTCTACGTTGGTCTCAATGCTTTATTTTTAAAGAAAACTCTCGACTTGTTAAGGGCAGCCCTCGCGGATATCTATTTTCATCCACAATGCGCTGTGGATGGGAATAACGCTCTAGTTTCGCGTAAAAAATCGTCATTTTACAGTAAAAACGTCGCTAAAGTTCGCTTGCAATAAACGCTTCTATGAATTTTGAGCAGTTAGGGCGCACAACACTTGACTAAATTAACTTAAACATGCCTTCTTTAACGAGTGATAGTTCAAACCGAAAATGCGCTGGATATCAAATTGTTCTGGCGTGCACATGAGAATACGTCTGTTACTTTTTGTTGCCCACCCGTAATTATTTCTCTATAGCAACGTTTACAGAACATGCGCTGTCTTTTTACTCCATTATATTCCACCCGCAATCTTATAGTCAGAAAATCAACTTCAAAACGGATATTTTATGCGAAATTTATTTGAATTCGTACCTACAACCGCCACTCACCACCCTTACGAGTATTTTGTACGTTTTGATATTTTATTTATCCACACAGATTTACGATATAATTTAGACCATGAATATTTTTCAAAATTTTTCTACGCAGGTAGACAATCTTAGATGTGGATCAGGAAATAACAGTATCATTTACATCTTTTAAACATCCAAAAAAAATTTAGATTTAAAGAAATCACCTTAACAAATGAGAGTACCGCTTATGGTTACACATGACAACCAAAATTTCTTCCTTCAACGTTTTTAGCTGTTCCTAAACACATCCTTTTATTGAACCAACAACGGGCCTATTTCCGACTTTTGGCCCAGTGCTAACCAGTTGTTTCTAAGCCAGTGCTTGTGTGAGTCATACTTCCTGAACAATTCGTTTCTCGAAGGGCAATGGATAAGATTGCAATGCATATTGCGTATTCCAAAATTTAGCAAATAGGAAGAAACTCGGTTCCGATAATCAGTGTTGAAAGGGGCACGTGAAAAAATTAACTGCTCAGGATAATCTCTCAGAGCAGAGCTGAAATGTCACGGCTAGCGGAACGTTCAGTTCCGCAAAATGTTTACAGGATGAATCTCATTTCTTTTCTAGTGTTTAAATGCGCGAAACCTGGAAATAAGCAGATTTCATTGCAATGAAAATAATAGCATCAATGGTACCAATAATAATAGAGCAACAGGACCAATGTTTAATTGTAATGGTAGTATGAAAATACCCATAATGGACATTTGAATTTCCTTATAGCCTGTATTTTTTCATTGCCTACATTGGCAATAATTTTTCGCAAAATTTTCATTCGTGATGTACCAAGTCTCAATCACAGAAAATGACGTCAAATGAGGCCAAACCGTAACTTTCGAATGTAGCATCCGTCAGATGTGCCATAGCATGCTACTGTTATTAACTAAATCATAAAAAGGAGGAGGAATGTTTATAGACGAACACTCACAATAAAATGTTGAATATTATTACGACAAATGAGAAACAAAAGCATAAAAGTAATAAAAACAAACTGGACAATTATAAAACATATCGTAATAATTGGGGTTGTAATAGTAATTTTGATTGTATGATACTAATCTTCTTCAATTTAAAATTGCTGGCAGTATTATCATTCTATTTTCCAAAAGTTTTTCAATTCACCTGGTTCCGATCGACACCTCAGAACAATACCAAATTTTTTCTAGCCTAACTGTACCTTAAACTTAGATTAAATGGCAACTCCAACCGCAATTTTGAGTGGCAACAAAACATTTAAGTGGAATTTTCTTTAGTTAATATGAACCAAAATATAGTTAATCTCGCCCATCCTAACTTCCCTTAACCTTACTTTGCTTCCCTTGTACGAACATTAACACGTTAACTGCGATGGGTTAAACTGAATTTCAGTATTCAATTCAAATTCGAAGTCAGTTGTAGCCAACAATTTCAAAAAAAGCAAACATCAACTGGATCGTGCCTTCATTAAGTATTTATAAAAATTGAGTTAGTGACTGTAGGTGAGTTAGTACATCATAAAAGCCACTCAGTGACCAGTGGTTGGTCCTTCCGCAGGAAACGTGGTGATAGTAGGGAAATTTATTCGGCACAAAAGAGCACGACAAAGCAACTTAGAATAAATTTGTGCGAAGGAGTTGAGATTGTCTTCCGTGCAGTGCACACAAACGAGGGTAGCAATATTGAATCGGAAAATGTAGCCGTAACACATATATTAAACGAAAGTTAACGAAACTATGCAAAACATTATAAAATAACAATGAGAGAATATGAATCATTCATAGAGCTTCTTAAACAAGGTAAGAATTGCCCTAACATGTTATACCAGCACAAGAAAAGTAAACGAGTAATAATAAAATGAGAATAAGAAAACAAAAATCATTCGCAGGGTTTTCAGAAGAGTTTACTGAAAAGAAATTACCTCAACGTACCGTATCAATACACCTCAGCGGTATGTTGAAGCCAAGGAAAATATCAGGCGAGGTGGCACGTCCCTGTTTGCTTCTGCACTGCCCTTGCTACTGAGGTTTTTGCGCCTTTTACCCGGTTTTCGTATTATATCATCGTTTGTTTGGTCTTTACGGTTGAAAAATTATTCATAGGGTTAAGTGAGCAGTTCTATTAATGTATTCATGCTACTGAAACACGAGCTCTATCAACAAATTTTGAAGGTCACAGGAAGGCCACGGTGTAATTCACTCTCGATCAAATTGATCAGAAACCTCTACAAGCCCAAATCAAATATAAACAAATCAAAGGTTTGTAGCTACTCCAGAATAATAGCAGCTAATTTGAGGCTCCGTTTCTATTGGAAAGAAGTTTCCACGAAGGAAACAGAAGAGACCATTTAGTATGGACTCTAGAAAACGGGGAATTTATGCACAAAGTTTGTGTCCTTCCAGGATATCCTCCGCATGGAGACAATGAGTTGAAAAGAAAGTGGAAAAATTGACAAAAAGAGATAGGGAAGAAGATAAGAAAACAGAAGCAAAGTGGGCACGGAAGATTCAAGTCCCGAAGGCCTATCTATACCTGCAGTAACCCAACAGTATCTCTATCTATACCTGCAGTAATCTGAACCTATTGCCCATAGTATGGACTCTAAGTCCGCTGTTCCTGAATACTTTCTATGTTCGAAGCCATCACTAACGGTCCACTTCCAACTTTTTCCCCCTATAGTTTACAGCGGGAATTGCAAGTGTCATCACTAAAAAAAAAAAAGGAGTAATTTTTCTTAGGTTATTATTACTTTCCCCACTAAACCTGTCTAGCAATGCCAGATATAGGACTATCGTTTTGCTGAAACGTAATATTTCACACAACAAATGGCAAAAATTGAGTTCTCCCATCTACGATTCCTTGATTGACCTAGTATTTTTAACTGTGAATGAACTATAGAAAACCAAAAATTAATGCACAAAGCAGTTACAAAGCAGCTTCCTGCAACCAGCGGTAACAGTCGTTGTCAGCAGCCGGTGGAAGCAACAGTTTCGTCGCAGTTTGGGCATCGAAACATTCTCGTTCCCATCAATTGGATGAGCGAAAAAGAACTTAGAAGTCAAAAAAACGGACCCTAATCTTTGCCCCTATGTTATGAAATCAGTATCTTTCCAGCGCAATGGTGCTCATTCTAACTAAATTCTATACCTTTTCAATATCTATCTTCGGAACAATGTTTGATCGACCGTTTAGGATGGAGTAATAAATATTGTGGCTGAGATTAAAATCCTTTCTACTGAATGGCACAAATAGTATACCCAGAAAGGGTGATAATGACATGACATTATTATATCGTACACGTTTTATTCTACTACATTTTCCTGGATAGTTGACAATTGCTCGCAAGTAAGAATATTTGTAGGTGATGGAGGTATACGAGTTACACTATTGAAATTTCTTATTCAACAACCAGTTGAATATCATGGTTTAGCCTAAAGCAAAACAACACTATAAGTACATCTTTGCCTCTCAGCTAAGCCATAGATTGCCTTCGTTTGCTGCCAAGTGAGCAGTGAAATGTTACATGAAGTGGAGTGAGGTAACCAAGCTCCAAACGCAGGCCTCCTCTTGTCTCCTGTCCCGAATGTCTTCAGATTCTAATTTTTCATTCAATCCCAGCCCAAACCCACAGAATAGCACAATGAGGCAGTAATGCCCTAATGATTTGCTTCTCTAAGAAATCCTGTCCGTACAAAAATGAAATCATACCTATTTAATATTTTAAAAATCATTTAATTTGCTTCCAATTTCAAATATTAGGGGCGCCCAAAACCCAGACAAATTGATTTCGAACCTATTTCAACTAAAAAGTATCACAGAAAAACTAAGTATGATTATCGAGGAAAAACAATTTCATAGTAATACATTTAATGCAAAAAATATCGAAAGCATAAGCGCTGTATACAATCCCCAGTACTATTTACCACGATGAAATTACATGTTTTATTTCTCCAGATGTAGAGTAAGCCCTGATTAACCGAGGGTGAAGCCGAAGAAATAGGCAGGCTAGGGCTTCAAATTATAATGAGCTCAATGAATGAGGTCGGCTTAGTCTCTTGCTTAATTTTAATTTTTCAGGGTCTCCAGCCGCCGAGAGCTGTCCATGACTTCCAATAAAGAGAGAAGAGACTGAAGTATTTCACAGAATTTTAATTGGCTCACGTATTAAAAGGAAACTGCTCAGAATTTGATGAGGCAAACAGCTTTAGCACTCTCACTCTACGCGACAAACAAATCTTGCACATTTGTGGTGATTTCTTAGAGCTATTTTTCAAGCATACACGCCGCTAATGTGGACCTAGCGCAGCAAATTTCATTTTTGCGACAGTTTTAAATTGTGAACCTCGCCCGGTATCGAGAAAACAAAACAAATAATGAATAAAACAAAACAAAGAATACAACGAAATTTATTTGAATATGGGGGTCATTTTACCAACAATTCTACGATAGAAAGGCTACCGTTCTAAGCGCGTGCAGATAAGCGCAAAAATGATAGTGATAATCGAGAGTCGGCCACAAGCATCGACACTCACACAATAACTTACACAATCTCACGAATCAATATACATATATGGGAGTTATCTACAAGTTGATCGCACCCAGAGCTACAGAAGCACCTGCACCCCAAGGAGGCAAGTTATGCGCCACAGATCCCCGCACACACACACACGGAAAACTGCGAGTTGAGTGAAGTTCTCACCATGCTGAGGGAAGCGCAGGCCGTCTTGAGGGCTCCAGCAAAGGGTGCGAGAAGGGCCCGTCCGAGGAGGTAAAGGCACACCCCACTGCAAACCCCGCCGCCGGCAGCAGACACCGCTATTGTGGCGCACGACCTCCACCCCACACCCGCTTCAAACTCTCAAAGTTCGAGACGCCTCGATGGTGGCTCCCTAGTTCCGTTTCTGCAGCCTGAGAGGGATCAATTGTGGCTCCTACTCCTTTTCTTTTAGGTTTCAGAGACCCGATCTTAGCTCCCTGGTATTCGTTTCTAGCCTTGATGGGCGTGATTTCCACTCTTCTTCCTGGGTTGATGAGTTTGACTTTTACATCCAGATATACTCAAATAGATGAACAGAAAAAACTGGTTTCATCAGCAGCCTTTTACTGCTGAGTTATCACTCTCAGGAGACCCAAGCGTTCCCACACTCAATTGCGACTCACCGTCTTCACTAATGTCATCTTCTCCAGTTGGCTCCTAGAGCATGAAATGAAACTGTTCGTCAAGAATGATAACTTAGAGTTTTCCTATATTCGACTTAATCACCAGAGGTAAAACTGATTTGCTTCCGTAGCTACCATCTACATTGACCATGAAATAATAACCGTTTAAATTTTTACTTTCGTAGACGAGCTCTGTTTTCTCTAAGCGACCATGGCGTTCTGATGGAAGTGTGGACGACGTTACTGAAGCATTAGAATTCTGAGGTTCCAGTCACTGAGTTAGTTTTGGCCGTCTCAGCACATCTAGCACTCCCCTGAACGTTTTCAGTTTGTCGTAAATGAATGTACAACTTGTGAGCCAGAACGACGTTTGGGCTCATAACTTGAGCATAATTTCTACGCTAAGGTGCGCTCGTTTGCTTGTAGCCGTCAATTTAGTCTTTCATTTGTTCTTAAAACAAATGATTGTATTTATGAAATACACATGCTATTGCAAATCACTCATAAAAAGTAGTCAAATTGATATATTCACAGCCCAAATAAACATACAAGCATTCAGGGTTATCCAGAGGCTTTTGCCATTCCAGTCTCATAAGAGGAGGACTGAATGTCTCTTGAAGAACTTGTAAGAGAGAAGTTTTTTGAGAAGTGTTCAGAGATAGAGATATGAATAGTTTCGTGCTTTATACTTATAAGTTTTTGAACAGTGAAAAGTTTCGTCACCATTGCACATTCCTGCAGATAAACCTGAACCACTGCCGATGATTCACTCTTGAAGAGTGTTTCTTACCCTAAAGATATACTAAAGATGACGAAGTACTGGTACAACTGAGAAGGCACTTAACCAAACTTCTTGCTGCACGCGTGAAGACTTGCACATTGTTAACCTGTTCCAAACCTCGTTCATATGTGACGCGACAAATTTGTGACGGTAAGGACTTTCAGCAGAGATATTCGAAACCTAAACAACCACGAATAATCCATGGGTGAGGCGATGATATTCAGACACTTGAGAGTTCTGACTAGGTGACGTGCGGTGCTTACTGCATGAACCGACCCACACGTCGGCCTCTCGTGCTCACGTAGTACAAGACACGGACACTTTGATGTAACCTCCGCATGTCTAATTTACCCCAGTATTTCTCATCAATTTGCTGAGGTGTATGAATGCAACTCATATTACAGAAAATTTTAACGTACGAAAAATGTAACGAGCTACTTCTCAACTAACGAAGATTTTGATAGATGCATCCGGATTCGAATCGTACTACTCAAAAACATTACATGAGTAACTTATTTACTTAAACGAATAAATCACGGAGAAAACTTAACGTTTAGAATCTGTCTGCAACGAGGTTATTTCTATAAATTTGACCATGAATTTCTTTCACTTTACATCCAGGAGAATTATTTTTCTTTGTCACAATGTTGTGATGCAGTCAAGCCTTTGAATCTTTTGCTCTGATGTACTACATCACCGTCACTTTTAGATCCATTCACAAAGCAAATAATTCCTCTACATTTGAATGAAAAAGACGTTATTGATGCCCTCACAGCGCACTCTCAAGCAATAGTCTGCAACATTTAAAATGACGAAGAACACATTTCTCAAAGTGACGATTTTTCTCTTTGTGGCGAGAATCGAAACAGTTTTAAACAAGAACTCATTTTCATGGAAGTTCAGAGTAGCATTCACATAAAGAACTTTCCCTGTGATTTTCTTTCACTCAGACAGCCTTAGAGCACGCTTATGTCGCTGCGGAAGCCAAAAGCACAGAAGTTTTGTCACCAGATTCCCCCGTCACACTCCCGCCACTTCACTCGAAGACCATTACAAAAGAGGCTAATTTTGAAATGAACTCAATAAAATTCATCACTTTAAGCCACACACCGATTGTTCTCTAGGAAGAAATATTAACATTATGCAGAGAAGGCGCAAAATTTAACATGCAATCACTGGATTGGCTAGAAATCTAACAACTATCGAAAGCAAGGAACTAAATTGGGAATAATATGTATGCAGGTAGTTCACAAAAAAAAGGCCCTAATTTACTGAGAAAACGTGTTTTTTATTTTAATCGAATAGGTTAAGTAATTGCGTTGCGGAAATGTTACGAAATGCTGTTTTGCAATAAAACTCAAACTGCATTTGCAAGTAAGACTTGTTATACTTTACTGATAAATCTCCTTTTCGAAACAAAACCAAGCAGCATAAAATTGCTATCTTGTTCTCAGTGATTGGTAATAGAAAAAGAAAAATATTTGTTCTTGCAATCAATCTTACATTTACGAACTCATAATCTTTGTGTAAACAGAGTTAACTTGAAGTCATGTTCAATAAGAGAAAATTTTTAAAATAGATGGAAAATATATCTAAGGGATGAACACAAAACTTTGAGAACTTTGAAACTTTGAGAACGTTTTTCTTTCCATGACTGAAATCAGTTAAGACAGGAGCATGAGAAACATACCGTGTTGGGATAGTATTGAATACCCAAAATTTCACCGATAAATTTAAAGATATATCATCCAACTATGATTCAACTGAACTCAAAAATCAAAGCTGCGACGAAATGGAAGAAATGTGAGTTTCTTAAATAAAAATGACATACGAAGGAGCTCAAACTGTACGTTTGTTTAGTAAAAGAGGCGGACGAAATATGAGAATTGTAAGTTTGTTTGGTAAGAGAGTTGCAGGAAATGCAAGAACTGTACATTTGATCAGTAGGAGAGGTGCAGGAAATGCACATTTGATCAGTAGGAGAGGTGCAGGAAATGCACATTTGATCAGTAGGAGAGGTGCAGGAAATGCACATTTGATCAGTAAGAGAGGTGCAGGAAATGCACATTTGATCAGTAAGAGAGGTGCAGGAAATGCACATTTGATCAGTAAGAGAGGTGCAGGAAATGCACATTTGATCAGTAAGCGAGGTGCAGGAAATGCACATTTGATCAGTAAGCGAGGTGCAGGAAATGCACATTTGATCAGTAAGAGAGGTGCAGGAAATTCACGAACTGATCATGTGGACGGGACGCAATACCCGCAGCTGCGAGCAGCGAGCCAGAGTGAGGGGAGCGCTGCGTGCAAAGTGAACGACTGGAACGGATGATCACAGCTTTCTGTCAGTGAATGTCACGAGAACATAAAAAAACTGCATCTGTAAATCTATACGCATAACACTGTGTATATTCCTGCCAACAAATTTCAATAACTATCTTAGCGAGTTTTGCTCTTCAATAAGCTATTATTTCATCAACATAAGACTGTTCATCAAACATTATTTGCGACAGCGCACACGATGCAACGAAAATTATGATGAAGTTTGATCGTAAAACTTGAGGTATAGAAATGGACGCGGAACAACTGTTGAATAGCACACGACTTCTTTGTAAAAAGAAGAGCCAAAATTTGGCAAGGTAAGTTCAGCCACCAACAAAGAGCAAATGTGGTAAAAAACATTTTAGAAATTTACTTGAACAATTTTTGAAGGTTGAGCTCCGTCATCAATAAAAATTCTTTTAACTTTATTTATTTCACATCGAAGGTCACGTATAAGAAAGAAAACACAGCAATTTCGTAAATACGGTTTTTTTTTCATGACGGTGAAATGAGGAACACATTTCTAGAGACACCAATAAATTCAGAGTACAGATGGAACAGAAGGGCTTTTGCGACAAAAACCTTACACACCACTCCACACGACCGCGGTCAATACCACACTAAAGTAGTTCTCTTCTCGGCCACTGCAAAACTCAATCTTACCCTGACACCCTCCTTAAAATACCCTAGACGGGAACATGCTCCCACACATCGTGTGTTTTTGTCAGTACTTTAATCTCTCCTGTTCTTAATTATCGATTAAATGCTCCAATAAAATTCAGACTTATGCCATAAAAATAGTTTAATCAAAAAATATTCATTTAGGTCCCAAATGACTAAAGGATAGCGAATTTTCAACCACAGTGGTAAGAAATGGATAAAGAAACTTTTAACTCATTTCAAAACAAAATTTTGAGAATTTTACATGTAAAAATATGAAAGAACTGTGCCTAAAATTTAATCATTTTATAGCTTCTATTTCAAATACCTATCAAATTCTTTTATCAACTCAAACAAACGTACCTTGTCATTGAAATTTTACAGCATTAAATGTATATATTCGTACGCTAGCAATCTGAAACGATTAATTGAATCAGCAGTTGGAATCACCCCTAATTTTTTAGGTGGTACAGTTACAATTGAGAAATGAATGATGAGGAAACTTTGCAAACGAAAGAAAATCCATAAGATACTTAAATGTTAGGTCTACTGACCGTAGACTTTAGGTTTTTTTAACCCTACAGTTTCAGGATAAGCGTGGGTGAGATACTGAAATGTTGAAACCAATTTTTGTAGATTTTATTCGTTCCCTATATCGATGGAATTTGAGTTTTGAACATTTTTAGGCAACATTGCATTGCATCAGCTTAGTTTTTTACCGATGTACATAAGTTTAGGTTTTTTTAAATAAAGTCAGTTTATGAACACGATTGTCAGTTTCCTTGATTTAAAAACGTTCATGGTTTTAGTGAGTCATTCAATGGAATAGACCATTGATGTTAGCTTGGTGTTAGAATAGAATAGACTCGTGATCAGGATTAAAATAATTATGCTTAATTTATGTTACCATCTGTCAACATTTTTTATAAAAAGCAAGGTGAGCAAACCTAGAGATAATGTATGATATTGTGTGTGGAAATCTAAGGGAAACTCTCTGACAGAATCAAAATTTGAAAGAAATTATTTCACTCGTCAAAGTAAATTTTGCAGTGATTTTTCTGCTCCGAAATTTTGCAGGCATTTGTAATATAATTGTGCTCATTTTTTGCACTGCTATCAAGCTGATACGTTTTGAGCCTTAGCACTAACTCTTTAATGGAGAATTCAATTTCATCGCATGAGTCAGCTTCGTTACGTTGCAACCTTAAATAGGAAAAATGTCGTGTATTGCGATATATTATTCTGAATTATTCACCTCATCTACCAGCATCCGCCAGTAAATTAGAAGCAACATTAAAATTCATGAGGAAGACCCGAAGAATGTGCCATTGAGCCTCTTTTACTGATTAGACAAAGTTTTGCTGTGTAATGCAATAAAAAAGTAGTTCAAAAATCAGATAATGACTGGAATTCCTCTTTATTTGTACAACATTTCCCTTTTTCATAGCTTTCTCTTCCGTAAAACTTTTTGCATTACATGAAATTGAAAGAAGTATTTTCAATTTACTTAATCATTCATGAGTGTTGTTCCTGTCAATCTATTAATGTTTGGTCTACCAAATTTATGTTGCTAATACCCTAGTAAGACACAGACAAATGATTAAAAATTGTCAAGAACATATAAATATAGAAATTGATTTAGAGCCCTGTGTTCATTTTTCTTTTGTAGTAATAGAAAATCGGGTAAACAGCAACAAGCAACGTCAAACTTTTAGCCGATTGATTAAATGACTGATTGAGACATAATCATAACTATCAGCAAGCAACAGTTCACTGATGATATCTGAACTGTTATATAAATGTAGTCTTCGCAAAATATTTCAACATTTTCTCTCCCATTTAGCATGAACATGAACAAAACTGTTAAATGCAAGCTACATCAATTTCGAAAGTCGAACAGCAATTTCATGAATTCAAGAGCTCTCTAAATGCTCTGACATTAATTTAGGGTTCTCTGTTTATTTTCAAGTAGTAAAAAGCAATCAATAATCATGAAATATGAACACTCATTATTATTCAAGACCGCTACCTGATGGCAAATAGAGCTTATTCCCGGACCATCGAAGAGGCCTAATTGACGCTGAAAATATCTCATCTAAATGGCAAAAATGACCGTGACATAAATGGTCACGTTGAAGGATCTGGCCTAGTTTAGCCAAGGCTGAAGGAAGAAGTCTCTACAACACTAAATTGAGCCTTTTTTTAATTAGTTGCTAGAAAATATTCACTCAGGAAAAACGCCGTACGAAGTTATCGGGGAGACTCTATTGTAGTGGATACAAATTAAATAAAAAGCTTTTAGTTTAGGAATCTAGTGTTTATTATTACTCTTAAACCCAATCGAAAATTCATTCTGTAGTATTTAGAGATATTTTTATGATTTTGCGGTGTTTTGGAAGGTAGTTGAAATCGTGAATACATTTTCTTCATTTAAGAGGTTCAGTATATAAAACCAAATACCTGCAATACGCCTGACCTGCATGTTCATAAAGCAAAATACGCGTCAAATTAACATTGCTATGGATAATAAATCGGTGAAGTAAATGACTAGTTGAACATTGGAAATAAAATATTTTCTATTCTGCCTGTCCTTTTGTCATAAAAACTGGAAAAAATGGTGAAAAAATGGCTTCAGTTTTAGCTTTAAGCAAGAACAGGAATGAAAAGATTGAAAGCGCTTAGTTAAGAGTGCAGAAGCCCCGAAAATTCATCACATTTTTTATATTAGTGTCGCAAGTACCCATGCAAATTTTGTGGTACGATAGCTAAGAAGGTAGGGAAACTTCGCAACAAAATTTGCAAGACGCTATAAAGTGGCTTTCTCCGGAAGTAAAGTCGAAAATGTGATCAGGTACACGATAATGCTCCTCCATATCAACAATTAAAATCTTTTGTTCAAAGGCAGAGATGAGTATTTCATTCTTGTGAATATCATCTCAATAGGAAAAGTAATTTTGTGCCCGAGAGAAAATATCCATGTTTAAACGCTCTCTTCAAAAAATTCCCTCAAAAAATCAGCTCAGTCAGAATCAGAACATCACTCAATATTGGTGATATATTAGGAAAAGTAAAACCGATTCAATTGAATAATTGAAAGTAAATAGTGAATTATAGATGACAGGCGGCGTAATCCGAGTAAATTTAATCCTCCTCAGAAGTGAAATGAAAAATGAGATTTGCAGCAGACTCTCAGGATCTCAGCCACGTCGAGTACACCCGACCTGGAGGCTAATTTCATCAAATTGGACGGCCACTTTTAGCGATAAATTTATTAAAAACTCACGTATCCCTAATAATCTTGGTTGCTTGCTTGCTATTCGTCCACCGTCAATGTAGTGATTTTATTAGCATAAGGTAGAACCCAACACACTGTTTTTAGTAGTATCATTGGGAAAAATGTTAAATTCCTACAAGCTCTAACGGTGATACGATCTGAAATAAATACACGTTTTACGCAGAGCATTTTCCAAAAGTTAGTTACAAAAGACACCTGACCAAACAGGTCACACAATGCTTGATTTACGACACAATGAAAAAGCGCTTCCGAATAAAGCCCTATGTTTCAATTCAAGAAACGTCCAGTCATCTCAATATTTACATTTTGTAACTTATTCTCGAGTTTGAAAAATGATTGTAGGTTCACTCTCTGGTTAAAAATGGAAGGGTCCTAGATAGTGATGAACTTAACAGAATGTTATCCAGCATTTTAATCATTGGATCAGAGTGGAATAAGATAAATTTTTCAAAGCTACAATCTACCCAGAATGGCCATCACTCAGCACTGCTGACAGTCATATAAGTATTGAAACTCAATCTTCCACACACCATTACACAATAGGAAGAAACAATCGATAATCTGAAGGCGTTATCAGAAGTTCAAGTATTTTTTTTACTCAACGAGTACCAATGTTAACAAACGTTCGATGTTCTGCATCTTATGCAGTAACTCTGCTGGTAAATTTGAGTCGACAGCCAAATTGGAGGCGTCTGACGCCCCACACAACTGCGGCGGGGGACTGGGATGCGACTGGGAGTCTAGCGACATCTCCCTTCCATGTTTGGAGCCGTGCAAAAATTGACTCCGACCGGTACTTGCTGGCTTGTCTGTACCAGTCAGTCACGGCATCAAATCTGTACCAGTCAGCCGAAAACATGAATGAATGCATACTCTTTCGACTTCAGTTTGATTGAAAGTAGTTTGGAGTACAATAAAATTTAAACATCCCAGTTGAATAAACTAGATGTTCGATCGTATGCTCATAGACAGATCTGCATTATTTCCTATCTCACGAACACAACAGTTTTGATCCTGTCGAAGAAGACTTTGTCTTCTAATCAACCTCCTAATGAAAACAATCTTATAAATTTATTCGATCTAAAATGTGATCTCGTGTGCGATTTATAATTAATTGCATCCCCATAGAATTTGATTAAAAGAATTAAATTGTAAATCCATCACACGTTTTCTTCCAATATAGTAAACTGTTATTTTAACTGAAGGTTTAAACTTCTCTGCACCTTCTCCTCACATCAAAAAATCCATTTTCCCTCAATGATTTAAAAATTTCCCCTGTAGCTTTTTTCAAGAGTTAAAATGGAAGGAAATGTCCGACGATATACACTAATTCCATTTTTCAGTTAAGCTCGTTCATATCTGAAGTTTTGAAATTGTATCTCTCCGTGGCTTTAGACGCAATTATGTTTAGTGAGAAATAACTCAAAACGTTTCTAGGATCATTTATACAAAGGAAAAGAGCTAAATGAATCGTACATCCTACTTAGGTTTGAATCAATTGGTTGTGGAGTTTGTAAATTGAATTGAACATATTTCAAAAGACTGATCAAACCATTTAATACTCACACAAAAACTTAGGACACAAAATCTTTTCAGCAAAATATTATGGTACCTTCTCGTAGAGAGCTTTGATTACTGTTTATGCATTTTCATTTCCCAAAAATATAAGTACAGTCCATTCTCGTGCAACATCATTTTATACGGACATCAATATTTCACGAGAAAAATTCGTCAGTTCTTCTATCACTTAATACTTTACTTGATTCAAGTTATGGTGAAGTAGAGACAACTAAAACTAAATTTAATCCGTATAAATTGAGGTTTGCACATTAAGATGCATAACTCGAGGATCGTGGATGCAAGTGCCACACCTCTTTCATACCCGTCTGATGAGAGACAGCATCAGACAGGATGTACAGGGTGGATGCAAATGCCACAACTTCAAAATACCTGTATAAGAGGCAGCATCAGACAGGATGTACAGGGTGGATGCAAATGCCACAACTCCCAAATTCCCTGTATAAGAGGCAGCATCAGACAGGATGTACAGGGTGGATGAAAGCGCCACAACTCCACAATACCTGTCTGATGAGAGGCAGCAGTACCCGGTCGATGGAGTGGGTGGGAATGCTGGGCAGCAGCTCGGGGCTGTGGGCCGGCCCGAAGTCTATCCTGTAGCCGCGACTCGCTCTGTACCGCACTAGCTGCTGCTGCTCACTTCCACCTGAAGCATGACTTTGGCGACTTTCACTGCGTGCTCTTGAGTTTGCACTTTTTTTAGAATCATTCTTCCGCTTTTGAAAATGCTTTTCTAACTTGTCTTCATCACGGCTCCGATGTGAATGGTTCGTAGCTTGAACGACTCCACCGCCCTTTTTTGATTCGTGATTCCGAATTTCACTCGTGTTCAGAACTGATAACTTTCTCCCGACGTCTTCAGATCCTGAGCCTCTAGAACTTTGCGCCGTCTTTTGTTTTAGCCTAGCACTTGCTCCACCGGAATGATCCATTCTAGAAGAATCAAAGCGATCATCCTCCCCTAAATGTTTCATCTTACTTTTTTTATACCTCTTATGCTCAGCTTTAGCTAACTCATTTTCCCCGGTGACTCGCGACAGTGAGTGACATTTTGGAACATTCTCAGGATTTCTCCTCCTATCTTGTAGCAACTCTGCCTTTTTTTCCAAACTCACCAAGTCTCCATCACTTGATATTTGGGGCAAATTTCGCTCCCGTGTAACACTCGGGACTTCTCCTCTAAACTCACTCTTGGCTCTAGTTCGATTCCTCACATTTTCAGACTCGTTTCTATGGATTTGAACGTTTCTATGATGGCCGTTATTCATGTCTGCCTCGAAATCACTGTCGCAAAACTCAGCGAGCTGCGCAGCGATTTTCTTCCTTGAGTTCCTCGAGGCTTGGAGACGTTCACGGATGACGCACATCATCGGTGCGGCGGCTGGGCAAGCATGTCGGAGGCTCAGGTTGGATAAGAAATCCCTCTGCGAAAGGCTCCTCTGATGGGTTTCCTTTTATTCCTAAACCTATTTGAGGTTGTATCTGATGCAGTTATCATAATCATTTTTAGCATTTTCTCTGCTGTATTGAATACATAATTTTATTGAAAATTGTATTTCATGCCCCTGTATTTTCAATGAGAAATGCTAATTTGAAAATAACCAGAGGCCTTAGCAAAAATTACTAACTTCAATTTCCAGAAAGGAAAAGACAACCTCGCATCAATAAGTGCAGAACAACAAGCGGATCCAATGCCTCCTGCAGTTAGGAGGCATTGGCTGACCACGCTGAACACTTTGCGACCAGGGACTTGCTTCAACACTCGATGGATTCGTACACTTACGAGTATACCAACGCCAGTCAGTCAACGATCGTTCTCTCACTGTTATACAAAGTCATCATGGCAGAGTTTTTGACTGCTTTTCCTATTTTTCTCATCGTTGTTCGTTCTTGTGGGGAATTTTGAACATTACGTTTACTGTCAGTAATGCATTGTTGAAGGTCCTTGACTATACTAAAACATTTGTACGCTTTGAGTTACATAACACAAGCTGGCTTAGCATTGTATAACTGCGGTGTGATGCTCGGTACACGAATTATCACTTGTCACTGTCATCGAACCGTCTATGAGGCACGAGATGACAGATCTAAAATACTGAAGTCTTGGCCGACTTCTCTGCGTGAGTTTATTCACGGTTTTTGAAGTATAAACCAGCACAGCACTCGTGCACTCATATCAAACATAAGTGATACTTTTTTCGATTTGGATAGGCTAATAATGTTTCACACAGCACATGAAGAACAGCAAACACCCTCTCATAGGCGTGCACTACGCTTCTTGACTAACAGAATCTGTGCCAAATGTTCTTCGCGGAGTGATGTCAGATGGTGATGGTGAGCTCCGAACAGTTAGGTTCCAATTCAAATTTAAAGCGGATCATTATCTGCCTGACGCACGACATTTATTTATTAGTTGTCAGAAAAACCAGCATATGTCAGCATATTTGAGGATCAAATTTAATAAATGGTTCTTGTAACAGTTTGTGAAAATAGGTGTAGATCGCACTTAGTAATATCATTTTTGTAGTTTACTTCTAGGACACTTTCAATAACTTAGTATTCCATGTGCTAAATGTCACTACTGAAACTCAATTATTTCATTAAACTCGAAATTAAACAGATGCAAAATCAAGTTAAATAGTAAGCGAGCACTGAAGTCACTTTGCTCACTTGTACAATATATTGCACATAACAGGACGACCAGGAGTTGTTCGAACACTGACAAAACTGTATGTCACTGATCCACTCCCAAAGTGTTCCGAACAGAAATGAAGCATACGCATTTCCTTTCAACCAAACGATAAAATTTATCTTAAATGACACAAAATGTTAGAACCCCAAAGTTTTTTTATCATTATCAAATCCCAACTCAGAAAAAAATCAATCCGATCATGGACTTTGAGTTTTCATCATGATGCTAAATCACCAAGACTGAAATATGTTGTCTTCATGTTTTCACATTTGACTGATGAAAGTATCAGATGTTCTAAGACTAGATTTAAGCTTGGAAGCAAGAAGTAAGAATAGAAACAAGCCTACAAACAATTTTTATGATCATGAGTTCGATGAGCCCGCTTTAGCGATGCCATAGTGGAAAGCAATATTTTCAATAACTGCATTACACCTCAATCATCGGGACTGTAGTGGTATATCTTGATTACCATTCAGGAGCAAATTAAAACTGATATGTGATGAATCTGGGTCTAACTTACTTTCAATTTAGCCTGAAAATACCACTATTGTTCAAGCTAGCTCGTGCTTAGTATTCTTTAACTCTTGCAAAATACCTTTACCTTCCTTTTTTATTACTGGGAGAAAAAGTTCTTAGAAACGTGTATTTTCGTCCTAAAACCATTTAAACAGCAATTCCCATTTAAATAGCAATAGATATTTAAACCATTGCCGTTCGAACAGCAATCGAACATTTTTTGACAACAAATTGGTGTTTAGATAGGGCGACATGCTGTGATCCGGACTCACACTCGATAAATTGTCAGTGTTCGTAAATTTGAGTTCTTCGAAGGGGATGAGTCTCACTGTGTATCGTTCCTTGGAAGCAAAATCTCGAAACTCCCAGGTATACGTAAAAAATTACGAGTCATTCAATTACTTGTAGCGGGTTGACATGCTGTCGACAATTTTTTAAGAAATTTTTTGAAAAAACGTGTCACAAACATATAAGTGGATTCGAAATTGCAGTATATTAATGGAATCGATTTCCTCTAGTTCTAAATTAACCTTAACTTTATTTCTCATAAAGAACATCTCCTCATTCAGATAATTATAGTGTCACTAACATTTGAAATTATCCTTTCATCATCTTGCTATTTTAAGTAAGTCCTAAATGCCAGCATTACGGATACCTAAATATCATACATCCCTCGTAAAGATTTTCCATGATGAGAATTATGAAAAGAATGCGTTTTTGGTTCCAAAACTGAAATAGGGCCAAATGTGCTAGAGCAGGGGCCTCCAAACTATGGCCCTAGGGCCACATCCGGCCCGCTTCATAATTTCATCCGGCCCACCAAACAAATCCCTGTGTGGTGGCCTTGAAAAAATTTCTATTGTACGACTGGCATCGCCGAATTATTCAAAGCTGGGGCTGATCTGTGACTATTTTGAAATTTGATCAGTGACTACTTTGTTAATGTCAAGGCATTCAGAGCAAAATTTGCGCTACTTGAAGGTCAGGTGAAAGTGAAGAATTTTGCTCATTTTCCATGCTGTGAAAATTTTCTTGCAGAAAGTAAAGTGGAATCTCCTTCTTTATTTGCAAATGAAATTATTTCGAATTTGAAAAATTTTCTGGACCGATTTGCTCACCTTGATGCCGAAACAAATGAAATCAGGCTTTTTAATAATCCATTTTACTACAGTGCTGAAAATTTTCAAAATCAATTTCAAATATAATTTATTGATTTCCTGACAGATGACAGACTAAAAGATAAGAATAGAGAAGGAATTCTGAATGAGTTTTATAAGTGCCTGCAGCCAGATCAGTTTCTAAATACACAAACACTTTCCAAAATTAAGTATGTGAAATCTAACTATCGACCAAATTTGTCTGATGATCATTTTAAATCAATTCTTACAATTGGCTCATCTAATCTGGAACCTGATTTAAATGAAATTTTGAAGTCAAAACAACAGTATCATTCGTCATACTAATTTGGTTACATAAAACCGAAGGTAGGAATCTATTTAGATTCCCCTTATTTTTTCCAACAAGGTATATTTAAATTTTTCCATGTTTGTACTCTAGTATTTGAGGAAATTAAATTACTGGCACTGATTTTTTTTAATTTTTATTATTTCCGTCTGGTCTGCTTGAATGTGGGAAATATATATTGTGGCCCTTACATTGAAAAGTTTTGAGACCCTTGTGCTAGAAAAGAAAAAAGGAAAAAGAAAGAAAAACAGTTTATTTCCAATAGAGATGGTACAAAATTACCATCATTGGTTTTTAAAATATCTTAAAGTTAATACACTTTGATGATACACACACACGAGTATTGTAATACCCATGTCACTAGTCGAAAAATGATTGAGGGCAATGTACTCCTAATCTTGCTTAAACT
>JACJUY010002665.1:9466-31942 GCA_014220935.1 Platorchestia sp. MABIK | reverse complement strand
CCTCTCTTTGGATCGCATTTGTTGCTGCGGGTAGGGAGGCTAAAACTAACGACTAAACTAAACTAATTTTGGTACAAACCAATTAAATTTGAAGCACTTATAACCAACTAAGGTAGAGGTTTGTCATAAAGGGAACTTAATTGAACAATATCTATGCAATGAATGACCTGATCATTTTCGGAACCGTGTCAAATTTACAGGTAAAGCCAAGCTTCTGGAATCACTTACCTTTCTATAGCTAAGAGACATCCTTGAGAAAATGTTTCAATGCTGGAATTCTCAAAAGGCTACCCAAAGCAAATCTCAAAGCGAATCGACTTGCCTGATTGAATAAGTTTCCATTCTTTTTAAGAAATGAACAAAATATAAGTGTTCAAAAATATTTTCCTCATGTGATAAAATTCCTTCAAAAAGAGTTAGCGAAATGATTTGAAATGTTTTTCATTTATATTGGTGCGTGCATGAACAATTTAGCTCGTGGTACACATTTGTCCCACTCCGAAGTCAACGTGTTAAATCAACTTACTTCAAGCTTCTACTTTTCTATTTTACCAGATCCATTTCCAATGAAGTAATGATGAAAGGGCAATGGCCACAAATTATGCATCTGAGTACTGATCTATAAATTAGTTTGTTTGCTGGAACACTTAACAAATAGATAAACAAATACAGGGGGCCTAAAGAAAGGTGTTCACACTTTGTCCTAGCATAAAAAACACTTCCTCAACCACGCAGTCGAACTTGTAGACAAATTTATAGCAATGCTTCTTTTAAGAATCGTCGATCGGGCTGTACAAAATGGAAGACACGTGTTTAAGCCTTGTGGATTTATCCTCTAGGGTTGTATTAAGGCATTTAGTGGCTCTGTAAGCTTCAGAATGTCACTGCGGTTCAGGGACAGGAGACATGGGTGTGGGTCGGATCCACCATAAAGGTTAACAGATGCACGATTTCGAGACAAATTCGGTTATCACGCGATATAGTCTGTGATGAGCGTCAAAGACGATCAGACCGACCTCTCACAGTTGCAAGTGATGAAACCTCAGCCGTGGGGTGAACTGCTTTAAAGTTTGCTTCGAAACTTTCCAGGCAAGGGTTACGAGAGAGTAATGTAAGTGCTGATAGAGTGATGAACAAAGGCAATTTACGCTGTTTTATTCCGAGGCTGATGAAGGTGCTAATTAGGTGACGACGACTCCAATGGCCAGAGATAATTTTGTGAATTGGTTCAGATACCACACGTGAAGGTGCCATAAATTTTAGAAATGCTGTGCACAAAATTCTTTTGAACTTGCATCAACAAAATGACGAATCTCTCAATACCTACGCAGCCCGAGTATTAGCTAGCTGGAAAGATACTTTCGGTCAGAATAGGCAGTGTGAAGATGACCTAGCGCAAAGATTCTGAAGCCCACAATCATCAAAAAATGAATCCCAGAATCTGTGAAAAGATGCTAATCCATTACTTGAAAATAATATATGATGGAATTACTTGTGTATGATAATTTAAATTTGTCACGTGATAAGCTTGTGGAGTCCGATTGGTGCTCGCCATATTCCTAGGATGAAATTAATGAACATTAGACATTTTGTTTAATAGACACCATTATTTATTCTCACTCATCATATTCTCAAAAACATTGATCATTGTTGTGCAATCGTGTAGACTCATGTATCAATGTGAAGGTTATGTCTTTCGAAGCGTTTTTGCATCAACGTCTCTACGTATATCTTTTTGTCTGTCAGTTGAGTGTTTAAGTTTTCCAGAATGTTTTTCTAACTCATAATAAACAGAAGGGATAAATTTTACTGCTTTTCTCCCTGTTGATTCAAAACTGACACAAATTTTAAATAACATATTGTGGTATTTCATACAATTAAATGATCGTCAAACTAACTGGTAACCTTTACACTTAGAACTTTTTGAAAGATGGTGTACTGATAATGTGATTATATTTTTGTGAAATTTTTAAAACTATTCGTTATTTTTCTTTCTTCCTTTCTTTCTTAAAATTCTTTACGACTCATCTTTCACGTAGAGCGGCGGGCAATAATTGCAACAACCCACCAAAATGGCAGCCGTTTCTATAAGAAAGAGCAGATACTGTAAAATTTTAGTACTGAGCGTGGAACCGTGTATCCACATGAAGTTTCTTGTCAGAATCTTGCTGTGTCCGAAGGTGAGCGGAAACTGGGACATGCCGTCAGGTCTTTCAGGAGCAGGCTCTTTGAACGCTTCGAGTTTTTAGTACACACATTTGTGTTCGTCAGAAAAAATGTAACTGTCGTTTTATTTCACAGAAGCGTTTGCTGGATGTGAGAAGAAGCTGTATGCTGCATCAGTAACTGACGAATACACTAGCACAGACTGGGCTTCATCTACAGAGGAGATTCGCAGTAGAATACGCATACCGTCACCGCTTCTTCCTCGCTGCAATGCCATGCCGTCTGAAAAGAGGTAACAGCTAGCTACCTATATATTTTGCATGGATGATATCAATGTACATTAGTTGCATTACTATCTGCATAATCATTTGCAATCATGCTTGAAATTATTAGGGGTCCCTACTATGAACCATTTAGATTTTGGCTGATTTTTTAGTTTCTTCTTTTCGGGTTTGGCTGTTTTTTAGTGTCTGTTTATCCGTCTGTCAAATGTAACGCTCTTTTTTCTTAATTCACTCCACAGTTTTACTCTGGTCTCATCGAAAGTTGTTTTAATCGATGTGTCTCGACATTCCCGACAGGGTGGTTGTAGCTGATTTTTCTGTCCATAATTTTGATTTAACTTCATCAAAAATGATTTCAATTCATTTTGCCTTATCTTGGCTGTCTGAAACAATTTTCATATTTGAGTTAGCCCTATTCCCACCCCCAAAAATTTAAAATTCCCCAGTTTTGCTCTGATTTTGCCGTAAGTGGTATAAATCAATTTGTCATGTCAATTTCTGAAAATGAATGGTGACAATTCATGAATTTATAGTTTTGACCATCCCTTACTCTTAAATTTTGAATGGTAACTCCTCTCCCTACCCATCCCTAATTAAAAAAATAGTTTTGCGTTCATCTACTTTGCAATTTTGCTCCTATTTCATCAACAAAGATATTAATGATTTCTCTTGTTATTCCAGGTATGGAAACTGTAGTTGCAATTTGAATATTGGATTTATATTGAAGTGTCACCATTTCTATGCTCACCATTTGAACTACGAACTATTCCAGTTCCACGTGAAATGAAACCCATCTGCAGTTTCAGTTGACTGCGGGTCTAGTTATCCCGTGTTTCAACAAAAATGGAAATGCTGTACGTGACTTCTAATGTCGATGTGTTTGAGCAGGTGTGAAAAGGCACTTGATGGCCATGAATTATCAGCTGAATTATCACAACTGAAACAAGTTCAGGAAGAAAATTCTAAGAAATTGGGCAAGATTCTCTTCATGCTTCACCAGGAAAAGTTGTCCCAAGCATCTGCAAAGGAGCACCTATCACGTAGCACAGGGCTACCTCCACCAGCTGAGACTCTTGATCAGCTGGACGTCCTACTTCAGACTCCAACACTCGTAAGTTAATTGATTTGAAAAACAGTTCCTAAGGTATGAGATATCATCATACCACAATTTACTCTAAATCACTCCCAGATCTGTATTGTGCACGGTGAACTCGAAACATATTTCTTCTGTGCATTGATTGACAGATTAAATAGATCAGTGTATTTAATTGTTTTTGAAAAAGTTTCAAAATGTACTGCTTTGATTCATTTCATTTAAACTATATGACAAATCACAATAAATTACAATTTTTAAATCTTTATATCACTCTCTGTTACTTGGTATCATTCAGAATAGAAATTTAGTCTTTCACATACAGTCAATGTAGTAATGACATTCATTTATGAAAACATGTAGTGCCGCGAATTTTAGTTTGAATTTTCTGTCTTTCTGAATGTTTTTAATTTTCTTATGAACTATGCCATATCTTCACTATTTACTGCTACCTTCAGTAATATTTTAATGGATAACTTTTCAGAAGATGTAAATATTTTTGAAACCAACTCAATCATGTTTTTTATTTTCAGCTTGATGCTCTGAAGGAACTTCACGGCAGGTCATCCAGTGACACAGTTCGCCGCATTATTCGAAGGCTTATGACAAAAAAACTGGCGCTATCTTTCAGGTGGACAGGACTGGGACCTTCCAGAAAGCCTGCAAAAATCCGCTTCAGAGATCATCAAGATGGTAAATTATGTTATGGTATGACTATAGTTCATTTGTGTCATCTTCCAAATGTTTTAATTTTAAGAAATTTGCCGTGAAACTAACCTAGATGTCCCTTAATTCCTTCAATATTGTATTAAAGACTTTCTACGATACCAATTTTTTGAGCATGAAAAGGAAAATAAAATTTCATTTCCTCCCCTCATTTCAAAAAGAGCTAGAGGAGATTTTATCTGATGATGCTAATTTTACCATTGCTTCAAAATCATTCCCCATGGGGACTTGAGCTTTCAATTTTTTTACGAGGTCTCCAGGACTACCAGGTTCCTGTGTTCTCCGACTGGACCCAGTACTGCGAGCCTATCTGCATCTTGCAGTATAGGTGTTGACTTGCAGCTGGATTGTTCTCTTTCAGTTAGGTAGGCTTTTTAGGTTTTCTCCACTGAGTCACGCACATTACATCTTTGAATTGTAGCTTCTTTACAAGCCCCTGGCTTAGGATACGTTTCTATCTTGGTTCCGTTTAGATAATTATGCCATGCTCCTTCAAGAACCCAACTTTATTATTATTATTATTCTCTCAGTTTAAGCCTCCCTAGCCACATCAAAGGCGATCTCAAGAGAAGGAATAATGAAGACCATCTAGTATGGAAAAGTATAAGGGGATTCTATCCACGAGATGTGCCCAGCACAGAACATCCTTGAATGTCAACATGTATGTGTTACCAAACAGGATACCAAGCGTATAGAAACAGCAAGTTAAGAAGGAAGTTCAAGCAAGAAAAAAGTTCAAGAAGAAAGTAGTCGGGGCTGAATGAAATATAACTATGATTTTTATGTTCATTTAGACTGTCCGAAGTCTTACAAAATCTCAATTTTAATTTCAACAGATGCCTGGAAATTCTGCTACCCTCCTCTGGCTTTCAAGGACTTCACCGCTACAGTAGCGACAGTTCTGAAATCGGTTCCCGACTGGGATGGTGGCCGCTCACGCTCCGCTGCATTGGCTCGCAAAACGTGAGTTTTGATGTTCTCAACTAGAACAGAAAATATCGTGACTACTAATCGACCTTAAAACGTCAAATGGAAAGTAAAACTAGATTTTGCCATTTATCAAAATGAGACGGAACGTATGTATGTATTTTCTAGTGATGGTAAAGCTCACAGAATTTTAGGATTCTAAATTGCAACCTTTTTCTAGTGCAGGAAATGCGCAGAACGCAGCAGAAGCATCAGCTGGACCTTCAACTGACACTATGATAAGCTGCGCGCAGAACGCAGCAGAAGCATCTGCGGGACCTTCAACTGAAACCTTCAACAAGCTGCCCGTCTGATAATTCGGCTTCATCTCTCCTCTTCTAAAATTATAAGTTTTCTAGTTATGCCAACTGTTGAAGAGGAATAGAATTTTTATGTTGCTTAAGTGTTCGTTACATGTATTCTACGAGTTCCTATTCATTATTATGGAAAGAGTTCCTATTCATTATTATGCATGGGACCCCTATTTATGGGTCCCATGGATAACCATCTAGGTTTCGGCTAATTTCTCCATTTTTGGTTAGATAGATGTGAAACTCGTTTTGTAGCCATGGTGGTTGTAGTTGCATTTTGGATTTCGTATTAAAAATCCCGATTTTTATGTTCACCATTTGAGCCATGAGCTATTCCAGTTTCACTAGAAATGGGACTCATCTGCAGTCCCACTTGACTGCGTGTCTAGTTTTTTGCTTTGCCTGGAACTTTACTAATGCTTTTCCCCGAGTGCATGTTGAAAAGGATAATCTTGTTATGGTTCCCCTCACATGAGGGAACCATGTAGTAATCGGACATGACCCATAAGAAGTGGTCGTAGAGAAGTGGGGTTAAAATTTCTTGACGTATCTTGTGTTATACATTAATTATTTATGTCTGTCCCTCAGTAACCCTATATTTTCTAATTTCGGCCACAGTTTTGAGTTGATATCGTCGAAAGTAGTATCATTCGCTTGGTTTCGTCAATGTCAATAAATGAACTGTTGCCGACCTCAGAAATTCGAATTAGGGACCCCCTATCCCCCCTTTTTGATATATTTCACATTTCTAATTTTGACTTCATTCCAGAGAATTGTCGAATGATATATCAATAGGTTCGTCTCAAAAATGAAGATAAATGCTAAGGTTTTTCAGTTTTTTAATTTGAAGTTACAAAACACTCGCCCCTCTTTTTAAAATTTTTTAATTGAATTGTGAGCTCGTTCATTGGTCACTCCACCGCGTGGTAATTTTTTCATGCCAGACAAACTGTTCATGTTACTTGAGTTTTTCTCTGCAGGAAGTGCTTTTTTGCTTCTATTAGTTTATTCTGATTTAAATACGATAATAACGTTTCTTTTTGCGATTTTAACGATTTGTTATGTTATGTACTCATACAGTCCATATCTTATTAATGATTCTCATCGGAATGTGCTTAGTTCTTTGTTCCTTACGGTTATTTGCAATTTCTTTGATTATTTCGAAACCTTACTGAGTTTCGCTAAAAAAACAAATATTTTTACTTCAACTCGTTCAAGCAAATATATACAATAAATATTGCAATTAAAAAATCTTTCATTAACATTTGTTTTCAGAAGCTCTGAAGATTAGGATATACCACTAAGAACAACCATAATCATCTAATGAGTCATTAGCTGATTATAGTTGTTTTTAGTTGTGTATGGTAATGTTAACCGTTAAATAAAGTTGATCATGGTAGAATACAGTTGTATCATTAGCTGCTAATGATGCATCTGTATTCTACAATGATCAACTTAATTTAACTGTTAACATTACCATACACCACTGAAAACAACTAGATTCAGCTAATACAACTATAAAATTATTTTCTACCATGATCACAGTCGATTACGGTTGTGAATGGTGTTTCACACGGTTAACTATGGTTAAACATGGTTGTGGAGCCAGACCCTGAAAGGTTGATATAGGTTTTTTATGGTAGGGCATTATAGTTGGTCATCGTCGAGAAAAGCGGACATATCCCTACCATAATGCACCCCATAAATAGTTGAATCTGGAGGATATTTCGATAATAAACAACCGAAGATCTCGACCATAATCATCGTTGTTGCATACCATAATTTCTGACTGGAAATAGCACAGCTGGAAAACATCTCTCATAGGATGTTTGATGGAAATTTTTCGGGATTTTGAATTCGTAGTTTGGAGTTGATGAGCATCATAAGCAAACGTGGCTGCAAATCGTTGACTTACAGTCTGCTGCTAAGTTAAGTGATTCGTTTTTACTCCCTAAATTGTATTTTAAACGGATAGATGACTTGTTTTCCTTTGCAGCTAAAAGCGTCAAGAAGTTTCGATGTGTTCAAATAGGTGCCACACCGCTTTTTGAAGATCTTTGTAGTGATTACACATAAAATTCGGTTCTGTACTGTATGGTGCAGTCCAGTATTTGAAGTAAAGTTTCTGATGAATGGTTTTGGCCCATTCACCCAGTAAAAGGATTGACAGCTACGTAGGATATAGCGCAAAAGAAGGGTGCACGTATAATTCATTACTTGTTGATGCAAACAATTAAATTCCTTTTGTTCCTTTTCGTAAAACAGAAGTACTGTTCCTCCATAACACACAAGCGACTGAATTGATGTTAAGAATTGATTGTGAAATCTGTGCAATAAATATTCAGGGCTTGATCCCGAATATTCAACCTATTTTTTATCTTCTTCCCTAATGATAACATTGTTGTGTTTCCTTATCTGTTTGGTGTCCGCTTCTTCCGTTTCTCTGCCACGCTCATAAGGAAACTTAATGACCGTATCTGTGATACGAGTTTCACCAGTGCACAAGTACAAAAATGTTTAAATCGTAGTACTGTTAGGATGGATACATATGTTTGTCATCCACATCTGGAAAATATATTAAAGGAAAAATATTGAATCCCGTTATTTTTGACGGACAGTGTACACTTGCGTATATATTAATTTTAACAACGTTCTCATTTACTGCTATTTTTTTCAGTTCACAATTACAAAATTTAGGCCCTGCTGACCAGCAGAGCCCAAGCAATTAAATCGCTTGGACGGCAAAAAACATGCATGCTCCGGCGAAAAAGTTAGACTGGGTTTTTGCTTCTCTTCGCAACTCTTCAATTATTGATATCTAATTTATGACCATTGTTTTATCTATAACTAACTTAAAATTGGAGAATTGAACACTAACAGATTCAATTTATTATTTGAATACATTCATCCATTTGAGTGCTCGTCCCTAATTATGTTATTTAGTCATGGCATTAACACGTACTTGTAAATAGGAATCCTGTCATAACTTTGTGTCAAGAGGTCTAATTTGCTTCTGTCGGTTATAACATTAAGTTACTCACGGTATTCCCGTCGTCAGAAAGCCAACGAAGAGCAGCAGTGTCACACTCTTCATACATGGTTGTTATTCTTTATTGCCCGCGTCAGCCAACGCACAAGGCTGCTCACGACTTCCTATAAAAGCGGTGCCATGGCGGTATTTCCTATTTGTTCTTTGCTAGCAGTGCATCATGCTACGCTGAGAGCGGAGAACTGCTCTATGATTTCAATGAATTGGATGACAACCTATTGCGAGAATCTGCATAGAGTTACCTTAATTGTAGCTGGGTAAATTTTTTTGCTTCTATAAAAATTCTGAGGAGCAAAGCAAGAAACTATCCCCGCCATGGGAATCGACGGTGTGAAGAAGTGAGAAAAAGGAAACGTAATGTATAGTACTTACATAGTACTTAGAGTATTTTTGTAATGTACATAGAACTTATAATTATATTTGTTGGTTCTTTTCCGGGTTGCGTGCCATTGTAATTTGTTTTCGTCATATTTATTACCAGTTGTTGGTAGCTATTCTTAAATTGTGTGCATGCGTTAAATAAATTAAAGTCAAATTATGATAATTTCTTGATTTTCCAACACGAAAAAATTTCGCATGAATGTCGGAAGATCAAGATGCTCTGAGATGTTTGGATTTCATTTTTATCTACCATTTGAAAATATAATTCATTCGATTTCCTACTTCATTCTCTAATTGTGTTCATTATTGTACATCAAAAAAACAGTTCTTGAAGAACTAGACTGAAAGATTCTATATTTGAATAACATTGATTCGTAATTTGTGTTTAAGTTTAGATCTAAATTAATGCAAAATTCTTCTATTCTTTCCTCTTTCCATCCGTCCTCTGTCACCATAAACACAATCGGCTATAGTATTCGTTGCTTGTGCGATCCAGTTCACGCTCTGTTCATTTATCCCTCGCACCAATCGTATCAGAAAACTGAAAAAGAAAAACTGTTCATTTCCAGTAAAGTTCGCTGAAAAACTATCAACATAGATTATTAAAGTTTAATCACGCAAAGATTCTTGGTTTGTAAACGTAGATGGAATCATAGTCACGGTAATGATTGAGCTAAATATACAGAAGGAAACAGGAAAAAGAATTCTGATGGTTAGATAATTCTGAGTTTGATGGTGTTTGAACAATAAATACAAATAAAATAGATGAAGACATAATGATGAAAAGCGCTTGTGACATTCTCCATTTCTTGACTTATGAGCTTATATTTTTACGATATAAGGGCAACTTAAATTTTCAAGTACAATGGTTGGAAATATATAATTTTGCATCTGAAACTAAAAGATTGGCATACATAAAATTCGAGACTATATTTTTGCACACACAAACAAACAAACATCGGCATCTACGGATGCTTTATTTCCAATTGAGGCATGATACATATCACCTTTTACATTGGTTTTTCAAGTGCCATATAACTAACACCAGGACGCCATGACGCTTTCCCCCGGTCAAAGACCGGTACCCATTTCAGACACCTGGGTAGAGTGGGGTATTGTGCTTACAATTTTTTCTCCTATACCCAACAGAGAAAATCGCCACCAGCGCCGAGACTCGAACCCGGGTTTCCCGCACGGAGTCAGGTCCGATAGACACACGGCTATGACGAGCACACATATCAACATATCAACAAAGTACCTAGTAACGAGCTGGGAGAACGTGCGTTGCCACTGGATACATTTATGGTGTTTCCTGTATGAAAAGTTTTCGCAGAAAAAAAAGAAATGAAAGTCTAATTACAGTAAAGGTGAAATATGGAACTTATTACAGGCTTAGGAATTCAATAATTCATTACATAGAGGTCTCTAATTTATATTGATATCATTAGAGGTATTATAATAGTGATGACAATGGTTGAACGAAATATAGAATCTTTATAACATAGGCTGCGCATCCTTGAAACACAGTTAATACTTCACTTCTTATTTGTGAGATATTCACATTTATGGACGCATGCGCCAGAAAATTAATATTATATCGGAGTGATGAGAAAAGTAACGAATCAAGTTGATAGTTATAAGAAAATTTAGAGCATTTGGAGTGAAAATGAGAGTCCTTGGTTTGGCTAGCTTGCACTAACTGCTTCTGCGTACATGAGATATTAAGCTATCCCATCACGCACGCGGGTACCAAAACTGGGTCAAAAATTGAGCAAAATTGAGAAATGAGAGGAAGAATTTTGTAACTATTTTTTTAGCGTGCACTGCTGTATACCGTTATTGTTGAGAAGCAAGTTGACCTGTTATTTTGTTCTTGTATTCCTTTATTCGAAGTATTCTTATTCCAGGTGTACCGGAAAGTTCTGTGCTATTTTCTTCAACAAAGCTTCAAAACATATGAATAAGTCTAAACAGCTGTTTTCAAGGTCGAATCAGTTGTCAGATGTTCAGTTAAACTTCACTTTTAATTGAATCTACTCCAGTTAATATTATCAACAAATATATAGCCCGTGGAAGAGAAAAGTTTCAAAGTGAATCAACGCGTCATTGCATGTTATGCGAATTCCACAAAGGTAGCAATCCAACAACAGCCGTGAAAAGCATAAACGCTGTCTATCATCACAGACGAGTATGGTAGCATAGCAGTACTTGGTGCAGTGTTCAGTTTTCCTCGGACTGTACTCTTAGGCTCGGCCAATTGACTCGTCTATTTGTGCTTTGATATCAAAGTTTCGGTGTATTTTTCACTCTTTTCCTCCTGTAATACAGGAGGAAACTAACAGGTCTTAATATAAATAAAGGTAAATAGAACATACAGTAGGGAACGCTTGAGAAGTATTGGATTACGGTCAAAATTAACGGCTCACGCCTCATTTTATTAGGTTAAATCGCGAAAGAGTTCTTTATGAAGTACTTACTCTCTATTTCGATTTGCTGGGCGCTTTAAAACATGTACAACTTTTTAAAATTGTTCAAAAATTCTTTTCAGCCTTCAAGATGAAATTTTTGGGAAGAGTAAACGTAAAGTATAATTTGATGAATAAGCATAATTTTGTAATCACTTAGCATCTAAAGGTTAGACTAAATGTTCAAGCTGATTGCCTTCAGCAGCGATAGATCCCTGAAAACGAGTCACAACTAATTCCGTGCTTCACACTAAAGTTTCCTAGGTGATTTCTGCGCACACCACTTGAATCGTGGCAAAGTGTGTCCAGGTTTCGTGGTCTACGATAATATGCATTATTTTTTTCTTTGCGCGTAAAAAGTTTATGGACTTAAGATCTGGAAATCGTGTACGAAATTCGATTGGTTCCGTGCGACCACTCCACTAGCATGATATTTTATGATCCAGGTGTGCTGGGACATAATCCCGAAGATACCGTGGTCAGATATAATCTTGTTCATGAGGAAACGCTTCGTTACCGTATATTGCACGAATGGCGGAGAAAATGAAATCAACCAGTATTTTTGGGCACTTTTCTCCAGTTACACATGGGCCAAAATGCACATTACTTTTGGATTGTAGCAGAAAGAAAAAAACATGAAGTTGTTACTGTAAATCGCGAATAAATAGATCTACACGAATAATTTCGGCAGCAAGTAAGTTCTAAGGCAAACAAAATTTCAGAAAATTGATTTGTGCCTGTCGAACGCAAGTATCATCAAACTATTTTACCTAAACAATTCTTTGTCTTTCCATGCATTTCAGTTGTAATACCACTATGGATGATTCAAATTTCTTTCTCGTCTTTTAACATATTATATTCTTGTATGCGTAACCTCTCAAACTTTCACCTTTTTATTAGGTGCCTACCTCGTGGTGCGACTAAGTTCTGAAAAATACGAATGTATTCTCTCATGTTACGCGTACGTACAAATTCCTGTTCTTAGAACTTGAAAAAATTAAGCGTGTATTCCAGTGTCACATCGATTTGTTCAGTTAGTTGATTTTTGTATCACCCTTTTCACACATGCATTTATGGTAAAATGATATCACTTCAATTTCAATTCATTTGATTATGTGGATATCCTTTTTATGATACACGTGCATATTTTAAATGTTTGTCAGCATTAGTTGCACTACCTAGGAAAAAATCTTAGGATTCTAATGCCTTCACTCATTCAAAGGAAGAGTGTTCTCTTTTGTGGAATTAATTTACTGCTAGGCATGATCTCTTTCCAATTTTTTATTCGTGTCGCCAATATAACTATTTTTACCTATTCTTACTTTGTATCAACTGAATGTATAATGACTGATCATGCTCAAATTAAAAAGTGAGCAGAATAGAAAAATCAATGGAAGAATTTCGTAACTATTTTTTAAGTGTGTGCTGCAGTAAACCGTTATTGTTGAGAAGCAAGTTGACCTGTTATTTTGTTCTCGTATTCTTTCATTGTTCGAAGTATTATTATACTTGGGGTACCGGATGATATTGACCCAGATATCTTTAATTTCAATACATCATTTCCGAATCCAAACTATTCAAAGCTGATTTCAAAGCTGTGACAATGTAAAATTTATAAATTTAAGCGTATCAGTGAGGACAAACGACAACGATTTCTCGCTTTTGAGCTGGAACAGTAGGTCACTCCGTCAAAAAAAAAAATGGATTGAATAAAATGAGTTGTACGATAATTGAATTTAACTGTAATTTTGTTATTACAAGCTTCGCAAAATTTGACTAGATAATTTATTACACGGCACGACTTAAATGAAAAATTATGATGGCCACCATTCACGAAGAACAATAAACGTTACTATGTAGGTTAGACATTATTGTACACCTTAGAATAGCGTTGATGATAGGATGCCCTAGAAGTTGCTGAACTTATTCGGGCCCACAGGTAGCTACACTCAAATTTGGCCATTGTACTAGACTTAAGATACAATCTACTTCTGTATCGCATGTGGTAAATATTATAAATTGTTATTTAATTTTTCTAAAATTGTTGTGGAGGCATAAGTACGTACAAATCTAGAATTTGAAACTATAATTCTGTCATTTTCTAATTTTTGCAACTTTAACTATAAATCATGATCATACCGAATAGTTATTCATAGAACTGAGAAAAAGGCAAAAGAATTATTCTTGAAATTGAGCATAGGTCTCTCACAAACTGTCCGGTTTCCTTCTTGAGTGAACTCAATATTATATCGTGGTTCATTAAGTCTTCAACAATGAAATGATCATCCATCGTGGCTTCAACTGCGATCTTCTAAAACATGATAGCTGAGAAAAAACTCAAATTATCTGAGTGCATTCGAGTTCAAATCTTTCCTTCCAATAATCACGAAGCCAACACGTGTCTCATCAGGATCTGCTTCGCTGCTTTATTATTTTACAACTGACTTTCTTACAGGAATATAACTTCTGATGTATCTGAGCCTTTGGCGATGTTTCTAACGAACAAAAATGCCTTTTACAAATGTAACCAGGCACAGGCTGAAACTTGCACATATTGTTCCGTGAATGAATCAAATTTGGCAAAAATAGGTTTTGTACTAGATGAATTCCTTCCATGTTCATCAACCAACATGAGATGGATGGGTCAAACATTAATGAAGCAAGATTAAACCTGCCCAAAAAATATAAAGAGTACTTATATTCAGAGTTGTAACTTCATCACACGCACATTTACATCAAAAATAGACAATAGCCCCGACTTCCTGAAGACTCTTACTATCGTGTCTGTGTCAATATCGTCAAATATTGTCTAATTTAATGTAAATGGAAGCTAAACGAGAGCATACCTTGCTTCACTGTATGAGGGAGAATATCAATTGTAACGCATAATTTCAAAAATTAAAAGACATATCAAAGAACAACATCTGAGAAATTTTATTAAGCACTCACGTTCACAAAATTTAAAACCGATGTCAAAAGAAAGTGGCTTAAATACCTTAACAAAACAAGCACTACGAAAACAATCAAACCTACTATCCAAGATAATGTAAAATATCACAAGAAAAACATCACTACTAAATTTTGCAATTTTTTGCAAATACAGGTAAACAATGAAAGAAATAGAGAAGAAGTACTTTAAAAACATTTACTCTGAACGTTTCGAGCCTAGGCTCATTCTCAACAAAAGTCTGCAATTAAAAAGATAAACAAGTCAGTACCCCCAAAATTACAGAAGCGCAGAATATAAGCTCGAAAAACAAACAAATAAGCAAACAAACAAAAAGTATAATAATAGTAATTTATCGGTTAACTATTTTCAGAGGGTATGCACTCTGCATTTCGTTGAGAGATGGTTTGAGCTTATGAATGAATAACGACTCTAAAATACGTAGGTCTAAGTTGGCGGTGAATGTTTCTAATATTTTAAATTTGCTAATATCAATAGTCTGTTCACAGGAATCATTGCTACAATGTTGTCTGATACTAGAATGAGTAGGAGAGGTAAGCAAGCGACCAGTACGATGACTTCGACCTGCATGTTCAGCAGCCCTGACGTAAAGTGCTCGGTTGGTGGAACCCACATACTGCGATGCGCAATGCGCACAACTGAAATTATAGACGAGGGAAGATCGCATGCCGGTCGGAAGCACATCTTTAAATCTAAAAAATGATCCAATGGTACGCTTGTTAACTAAAATAACACGAAAGGAAATCTCCGGGAAAAATTTAGTCAAAAGCATAAAAAGGTCTTTTCTCAACTTTTCCGATTGATATCCAAAATATGGCAACACAATAACTAAAGTTTAGAGCTTGATCACGAGATTTCGGGATAAATTTACTATTCAGGAACTTATTAATGGCACGAAAAACAACAGAATGTGGGTACCCATTGGTTGTAAAATAAGACTGCAAAAAAGTAAATTCTCTATGAAGGTTAGTGTAGTTTGAACAAATATTATGGGCGCGAGTTATAAGGGTGGAGATGCTATTAAGTTTAAATCTCTTGCAACAGAAACTAAAGTAACTTAGACCTAACCCAGAGAATGTTGGTTTTCTGTAGACTGAGGTTTTGAATTTATTACCTCGCGTAGCAATTTTGGAGTTGAAGAACTCCGGAAATAATTTTCAAATTAAATAACCTCAGTCGCGTAAAGTCCGAGCCAGCAACAGTCTGTCCTCTCTCATACAGAAGAAAATTTTTATAAAGTTTAAAAATCTTTGTGGCGTTAAACACACTTTCTGGGATGATAAGACTTTGAAATATCAAGAAATACAATACTAAGAGATGTTACGATTCATTTCAACATCAAAAAGTCTTGTACACATGAAATAAGTAAATTTCTTATTTTTAGCATGTGAGACTGTTCTTGTATTGTTGGGTTTCGAGACGGCTATTTGCAAGGAAAATTGACTTTCATCGACATACACGTTTCAATTGACGGTATCCCACATTTTTTTTAAATCAAGCAAAGAAGTCGGCCAGGCAGATCATCAACTTTCCACCTCAGATGCACAAATTGGTAAAGAATGCGTGGGTGGCAGGAGCAAATTGGGAAGAAGCGTTGCCCCTTCAGTAGGCATAGGGTAGGCATTAACTCTAGAGACTTGCGCCCCAGAGAGCGATACTGTTAAGCGAAACCTGCTTCTGGACTTCCAGCTTTGGTGCAGTCTTTGTTTCATTCAGTTTTCGGACCTTCTTTTCTATCCATTTTTTGTCTTTTCTTTTTATTACTTTCTAAAGTGCTGTTTCTAAGTGCAAGGTATCTTGTGTGAGAACGCATCTACCATGTGCGTAGATTCCCCGTTTTTCATTATTCATATTAAACGGTCCCTTCTCTTTGCTCTCTAGGGATAGCCTTTGTTGTTGCATTGAAGTCATTACACTTATACAAATAATAGGGAACGTTATCATACACAAAAAAGTGCAGTGGTGACGAAAGAGAAAGAGAAATGCCTCCAACCAAAGTACCAAAGTTTCTTTCACGTGATGGCAACACAGGCTGCAGATGTCATCTTTACTTCTTCGGGCACTTAGTCTGGACCAGTAAATTTATCCTCCATGACGCCCGCCCATATCACGATTACACTACTCTAATGTCGCCTCATGCGATCATGACTCTTCCCCGAAATAAACCCAACTATTTGCTCAGTCACCACGTCACCCAAGGTCTCACAAGTGAGAAGAACGAGAAATGTGTCCATCTTCAAATAATTCCTTGAAATTAAATGGAAGCTATGGTCTCAAGAATGTCATTCCTAAGGGATTTTGGTAGGTCACGACCTCTGTATACCGTGGTCACGACGACCAGTTGTGGTGAAAATGAACTTGCTTGATCGTCCAAGTCTTCATCGGAGCTGACGAACAAGATTCCATAAATCCTGTTCGCGGAGTCGCGGAAATATCATCATCTATCTGATCGTCAGTTCCATGACATTTAATTCTTCTGAAATTTTTCATTGTGTAAGCTTGACACTTAATTTCATGAGTAATGACCTCTCAGGGGGATACAACTGTTGTAAATGAGGAATTTAGCACTCCCAGAGGAAATATATGAGGTCCCGAGCATAGAGTTTGGTAGGCCCTATTATTGTTAAAATAAAATGTTTATTATTTTGTAATGGATTATTTCATTTCGGTTCACTGCTGTCCTGTTTTTGAGCACCTTTGACTTCCTTCTTCAATTTGTATCTTGTTTTCTAACCTTCCTTCTCAACTTACGATTGTTTCTATGTGTAGGGGATCCTGTACGGGAACACACCTTGTTCATAGAGTCCGCGTTCCCTTAACTCCATACTAATTAATTCCTTCATCCATCTTCTCTTTGAACATCTTGGATATGGTTAAGGAGTCTGAAATTAATTTATAATCAGGTAATCAATTTATGAGTAATGTCACGAGACAGGGTTTAGTTCCCTCATTAATTAGCATTAACAATGGAGACTAAAATCTCGGGTTCGAGGAATTGGCATTTCCTCTACGTTTAAAAAATACACACGAGAACACCAGCAACACAATGCAAGAAGACATGGAAATCAATGATTACAAACTACAAGGATTACAAATTGTTGAGGTACTCATAGAAATGCTGAGACCCAACTTACGATCGCGATTTTCGGTTCGCTTCCTTCTGAGGTGAACATGTTTTAGGCTTCAGTTTTTATTCTAAAATTTCATTACGAGCTTATGATTACTAAATGACATCCTACAACACATTGTATGAGGCTATCGTACAATTTCAACAAATGATCATAGGCTGGTGCTAGGTGCTACTTGATTGACATTGACACTGTTACCACTACTTTGAAGTACTGCCCTCATCAAGCCACATCCTAATGATAGGTGCTAATTGGAACTAAATTTGGATGGCCAAATAACCCTTCTAATCATTTAAAAATTGACAATTGATATCAAAATAATACAACACCTCCTACATTAGGTCTCTTCCAACAGTGAGAGTCACAATCACCACACTCATTCTGTTCCTGTTTCCGTCAGTCATCAGTTCATTACATCGAGCGGTTTGTCAAGCATCAATCCATCACAAGAGCGGAGACGGCTGTACCATCAATCAATCTGACTCTTCTCCAACGTGGTCCTGCACTCCTCCCATCCTGGAATAATTGATAAAATCGACCCATTACTCTAACGTAAAATTGCAACTCACCCTCTCTGCTAATTTCCAGATCATATTAGTTTCATTTCTTCGATTGCCCCGGTTTGTTTTAACTTTTCTGAAAATAGAGAGAGAGACGTCCATTATCTTTTACCGATAAATCTTTAAATCTCACTTGCAAAAAAATTCTTCAGGAATATTCGTTATTTCTATTTACACATTTTTTTCAGCACAATCTTATTCCAGCAAACACCTAGCTATTACGCACTTCCACATTCGACGTGTTTCGACGCTGAACTGGCTTCTTCAAGCGTTCAAAACACACGGTATTTCTTAAGGGGATGCCCTCTTTCTATGCAACCAATAATGTCTTCAGAATTTTCAGAGGTGATCGTTTAAACCAGCCTCTCATCAACATGTGGCCGTTTTTATTGGTTATGAGGTAGGCTGAATTCTCCACCTTACGAATAAAGATTTGAGACTCTTTTTCTGAACCTGTAACGTTCAATCTTTTCTCGGTGTATTTCCAAACACCCGCGAGTTTATGTTCCCCGCTGTGAAGATTTCCAGTCGCCTCGGCCCACGGTTAGTGTTTCGCATTCCCTTGTGCTCCTTTCGAGTGCCTATTATAAATCACTCTCTCAAATCTGTTCTTAGCCTGGGCGACCACGAACTATTCTCACTTACACAAGCCCCACACATAAATCGCTAACACAAGCATACAAGGTGCACACGACGCTGGTACAAGCATGCACTGTTGGTAGTTGTGTAACGCAATAACTTTTGCAACCAAAGATTCTTAATAAAATGCTACAATACAACAGGGTAACCTTGTAATAATTTCTTGAAATAATTTCTGAAAAAACGACTTGAAATAATTTCTGAAAAAAACTCAATAATATTATTTAACCATTAATTTATAATTTCCAAACGACATTTCAAAACGACTCGATATTTCATAAACGACTCGATATTTCAAAAACGATTTGAAATAATTTCTTAAAAAACACAATTTAACAATTAATTTATGAAATCATAAAAGTCATCAGGGAGCCGTAGCAATCGTTAAAAAAAATGAAAGAGCAAGACAAGCTTCGAATAAAACTTAATTTCAAGCGTTTCGGCCACAGGCCATCATCAGTGTTAAGAATTCTGAAAAGTACAAAGTAAAATAGACTATTTTACAACTACGAATCCAAAAACAAGCTATGAAATTAAGTTTATTGCGATTATCTATTTACTATGGCTATAGGAAATGAACTAAGAGCATCCTCGTACACTTCGCATTCGAGTTTGCGAGCATTCTGGTAGGAGCTTTAGAACAGGGTCAATTTTGGCTAAGCCCCCTTTTTCCGCTTTCGAGAGTATTCTGACGAGTGTGATAATGCAATTTCCATCAATCAATTTTCGATCTTAGCAAAGCCACACTTTTATGCACATATGCGCATTTTAGAGTCCTTGTACATTTTTAAACTTAAACCGAGTTTAAACAACACTCTTAGTTCATTTCCTTTAGCCATAGTAAATAGATAATCGCAATTAACGTAATTTTAAAGCTTATTTTTAGATTTGTCAATCTAAAATAGCCTATTTTTGCTTTTTACTTTATACTTTTCAGAATTCTTACCACTGATGATGGCCTGTGGCCGAAACGTTTCAAATAAGTTTTATTCGAATATACACTGTAAAAGAACTGCAAAAATACAGACAAAAACAGACCAATTATCTGTTAAAATGACACAAATTGTTACTTCTGAATATTATCTGTTAAATCAACAAATTCATCCGTAATTCGTTTCCATACCGGACACTTTTGCTAATTTCCGTTGTTCTAACGGGTTAATTAAAAATTACGGGAGTAAATTGAATTCTTCGTTGTCGTAACGGAATCTTGGATGTTGTCCGTTGATCTAACGGCTTTTCTTTACATTTAGGTGTGGTTTTCACAGACAAACTGAATATTACAGATTCGAATGACTCTTCAGGGGATTATACGGAATTCGATTAAATTTCCACTGTTTCAATGGTCCGTAACAGTTAAAACATGATCAAATATCTGTCACAATTGCTGTTAATGTTGCATTATGTCTTGTATTACTCTGTTGTCGATTTACTTTTTGTTCAACCAACACATTACCGATTTGCGTTTGCCAAGTGTGAGATAACAAGTTGACAATTCTGGCGGAACAGCTGCATTTAGAAAATTAATCATTCTCTCAGAATAGAATTTACAATATTAGCGCTGTGTAAAGAGTTGTAAGTTGCAAATACATCAATTTGCCAACAAGAAATGGATGATGGTTAGAAAGCGAAACGTTAATAAAAGGCCTGTGCAAATTTATTCAAAACATGCGCCCATTCTCTCTCATTTTTGCAGACAACACAGCGTCAAGATGATATACAATTATGCGTATTCTGCCCAAGGATTGGATAACCCGTGCATAAATTGGAAAATAACCGTACTTAACGTGTATATTTTTACTCTTTATGGATGTGAGGAACATAACCCAATTAGGGTCTTGTGCGTTTATACGTACGCACATGCATGCATATATTGTCTATTCGCTTGTGTGTGTGTGCGTGTAAATATACTCAAGTACAAACACGTAAACATACGGACGAATAAGCGCAAAACACTATAAAAGTGTTCATTAAAATCTACATGAATTGGAAAATAAGCTTGTGTCAGGGAGGAAGTGTATTTTTTGATTCATGCATGAACTGTGCTTTGTGAAACAACAACAATGATATCATGCAGCGTTTTTATTCCCATTTTTATATTTATTTATACATGACACAGCCTAATAATGCATGGCATACAGTTATGGCATCATATACTGTATTATCGAACCAGTTTATGCGGTACTTTAATTTACGCACATACAAGTTTCAATGTTGAGAAAGTGAAATGAAGCACTAGCCGTTTTCATAGCTTAATATATACATACAGAAGTTATGTTCATCATTTGTAAGTGATCAACGGACAAATTCGATCACACAACTTTATTTACACCCAACGCAAAAATTCCTTAGAACAGGGGTTCTCAAACTTTTCGGCTATGACTGAAACTGCAGAACAGGCAGTGACTAGAGCTGCCCTGACCCATAATTCATTAGTTCAACTGGTGCTTCACTAAAATAATCTTCTATTTGAGAAACTATGGTTTCTCGTGAACGATATGCCTAACAATATAGAGCTATGATATATAGCTTTAATAAAGAGCACACTTGTTGAGCTCATTTTTTATGAATTTTTAAATTTCTCTACTTCTTCGGAAAAGAATATAAGGATGAAGAAAAATGAAGCAGTTTAGGAAATGAAAGAGACGCTGTCGTTGCCGTATTAAATTTATTGGTGGTAATAAATTTCATCATAAACTAATGGTGTTAGATGTGAAAACGAAGGCTTATGAAATAGCAAACTGACGTACCCTCGTGATTTTTTAGCACTAATGTGAGAAAATTTTATTAGCCTTATTTGATTCGTTTATGCTCTCCAAAATGCTAGAAATATCTTCAATTCTTGTCCACTCATGCGTCGAGTAGAATAAATTTCATCAATAGAAAGAACTCGTAACTGCTGTGCACTTTCGAAAGTCTGTCAGAAACTAGTCCCTGCGTCTGTGCCCGGAGTGGAATTCATCGTAGTGGAATTTAGCGTAGTGGAGGGCATATACTACATAACTAAAGGTTGTCGCAAATCCAGCCTTGCTCCTTACTAAAGTCCCGTGCAATACAGCCCATATCTTGCATAATTAGGGATTAGGTCTTCTTTTATAACAAAACTGGCCTAAAAAGTAAGAACGCTAACTATTTATGACAAGCGGGGCAATGGCGGGAGTGCTTCACTTTCCTGGCGACCTTAATAACCTTGGACATGCATAAAATGTTCGTTTGTCTTTACGAGCGAATCCGAAGCCTCAGCTACGGATCCGAGCGAAGTTGAGGAGGGGCCTTCGCGGGCTGCTTCCTCAGATGAAAATGATACGTGGTCCGGGGCGCATGTCTTCAATGTGCTCTGACCTATACCGGCCCCGCTTCAGGGTAGCTTAATCCTTGACAGCCGGCTTTTTGTGGAGAAATGTTCACCGGAACATAATCTTCGAACCATTGTCGAGGTGAGCATTCTCTTTAGCTATTGTCCTACTTGTCATGAATTTTGGTTATAGCAGCGTGTACTGACCCCGTTCAGGGTGTCAGCTAAAGACTATGTTTCCTTTGCCAGTTAGTTCTGGAAGTTTTCGCCGCTGTAGCGGGTTGGCGAGACATAGTTCTTTTTTCGAAGATTATTTTCGAGTTCGAAAAAGTTTTTTTTCGAAGATTATGGTCGAGTTCGAAAAAGTTCTTTTTTCGAAGATTATGACTAGGAAGTAGTTCTTTTTTCGAAGATTTTATTCTTCGTTTTCGAGAGATAAATAATT